>JAQRGC012292130.1:0-13283 GCA_028659135.1 Plantago lanceolata
CTATTTATTTCACCTATTTCTATTCCTTCATTACTTTGGCGAATTGGGGTCATCATATAGTCTTTAAAGTTCAAACAAAAAATCTCACTCGCACATTTTGTTTCAAAGTTTCAACCCCGTTGTCCTTCAAGTGATGTTTTCGCGCGTACACCGGGGCCCACAGATTAAAACTAAAAACCCACCAACCTCGTTTTCACACACTCGCCATTCCTCCAATCTCAGGCAGAACGAAACGTGCGCGTGTATTACACGACATAGGAGAAAGCGTGAACTCAGGACCCGTGTCACTGGCGATTTTGCTTCAGTCCCAAATATATTGTTCAACAACAAAAAAGCATCTCTCTGTCGCTCTATATACCTTCTCCAATTTACTCAAACAGGAAACTTCTTTTGAATTCTCAATCAAAACCCTAGAAATGACCAAACTCTCCGGCAACTGAGAATTAGGGCTCAATTCTTCGATTCTGTAAGAGCTCTCTTCTTCTTCAGTCATTTTCAGTGGACGATCGTCTGTCTCTTCAGCTTCTTCGGTAATTTTTTTTGTTTTTCGCTGTTTAGAAGTTTTCTGTCTCGTTTTTAGCTTTTTGAGTTTCTGGTTTCAGTGATAGCAAAATGCATGTTGTGGCCGGAGATTATACTTGTGTGTTTACGCCGATTGACATCGTTTTGTTGATTTCTTAGAAATGGTGTGTGTTTGAATTTATTTTTGTGGAGATTAGGGGTTTCTGCTAGTTGGAAGGGGGGAAGAGGTGTATTGATATACGCTAGTTTTTGTTCTATATGCTTACAAGGAGATTTTAGGTTTTTAGGCAACTTGTGTAGGTTTAGAAAAATTGGAGCAGTATGGCAATGTTATGAGTGATGGTTGTTATATGATGTTTATTCTGCTTAATCTGGGAGTAGCCTATGCTAATTAGGGATTTTAGTTGTAGTTGTGGATGGGAATCTTCACTTTGTTTATAATGTTCTGTGTAGAATTGAATGACCATTACTCTTTTACTTTATCTGGTTTACTTGAGAAAGTGTGTATACTTGGCTTAAAATTAAATTCTGTGCCTATCTAGCTTTATTTCTTCTTAAAACATGGAGTATTGATCTAACCAG
Organism: Plantago lanceolata; assembly: GCA_028659135.1. NCBI lineage: Eukaryota > Viridiplantae > Streptophyta > Magnoliopsida > Lamiales > Plantaginaceae > Plantago > Plantago lanceolata. The sequence goes on from JAQRGC012292130.1 coordinate 1,105, forward strand.
CAGTCACATGTCCCAAGCAATTTGAGGCAGACAATGGGGAGAGTTTAGAGGCTGCTTAATCAACGTTATTTTGTTCTGTCTAGTTACTCTAGCTGATGTATTTTTTCTAATTGATTGCTGACCACAGGTTTAATATGTCTAAAAGAGGGAGGAATGACAGTGACATTGATCTTCTTGAAGAGAAAGAGTACCATTATGGGAAACTGAAGGATAAACGTGTCAGGATCAAGCGTTCCGGGAAGTATTACCTATGCCCGTACTGTGAGGATTTGGGAAGAGAGTATGAATTACCTGAGCTGGATAGGCATGCTTCTCGCATTGTTAAAGATTCAAAATCTGCTAGCATAAGAGACAAAGCTAAGCATCTTGGGTTGCTCAAGTATTTAGACCGGTATGTGTACGAGGACAGAGTTGAGCAGCCATCCCTATCAAGTAAGAGAGGCCGTGAGCCTGTAAAGAGCTATTCACAGGATAAGTGTAAGTACTTAAAAGCTGCTGGAGAAATAAAGTCACCCAGAGTTGCAGGAGATGAAAAGGAATTATTGTCCTCGGAAAGAACAATTGGAGCTGCAAATGAGTATGCTGAAAGGGATCACAGGCCGATTCGCAATGCTTCAGGATCTATGGAACATGAAGAAGCTGAGCCTGGAGAGATAGTTGCAGAAGAAGGATGCAAAGGAGAATTCATCACTAAATCTAAAAACTCTGGTGTTATTTCCAAAAGTTCACCAACCAAACGATCATCTGCTGGAAAAAGTGATGATGAACTTCTTGTATGGCCTTGGATGGCAGTTGTTGCCAACCTCCCAGTTGAACTAAAGAATGGGAAACTTGTTGGTGAAAGTGGTAAGAAGTTGAGAGAGCAGTGGGTTACGGAAGGATACAACCCTACTAAGGTTCATCCTTTGTGGAGTTTCCGAGGTCACTCTGGGTTTGCAATTGTTGAATTCAACAAAGATTGGCAGGGATTCCAGAATGCTATGGAATTTGCAAAATCGTTTGAAATAGACGATCGTGGAAAAAGGGATTGGCAGGCGCGTCAAGCGACTAAGCATAGAGGTGATAAAGTTTATGGCTGGCTTGCCCGTAGAGATGAATATTATGGAGGCGGTCTTATTGGCAAGCACCTCCAAAAGAATGGAGATCTTAAGAGTGTCTCTGAGATACAAAGGGAAGATAGTAGGAAAGCCACAAAGCTAGTATGCAATTTGACTAATGTATTGGAGACAAAGAATAAGAAATGTGAAGAGATAACAGAAAATATAAGTAAGACTGAAGTTAATATGAGAAATGTTATGTTGCAGAAGGAAGATATGTCCCAGAGATACAATGCAGGTACTGTGTTTTGTTTAGCTGATTTCATATGATTTATTTGTTATTCTTTGACATGTTACATACTTAAATCTGAAGTGTATTCTTATGTGTCGAGATTAACAAAATGCCCGTGACTAATTCTTACGTCGATGTTTCCAAAAGAGATCAAACAAATGCAGGAGAAGGCATTTGATCAGCTCCAAAAAATTTCTGAGGAACATGAGAGAAGCAGAGTGAAACTGGAGGCTAAGAAGCAAGAGCTGAAGTTAAGGGAGAACGAACTAGTCCAGCGTGAAGTTTTAAACGAGAGGGAAAAGAGAAACCTGGATAATCAAAAGAAAATGGTACTCCCTGACTATGCGCAAATGTTTCTGTATAACATAATCCGTATCATAGAGAGCTGTCTGCATGAATGGGAATGGGCATGGAATTTGTTTCTGTAGGCAGCTCATACACTGACTATAACTATATAAGAGTATAAAGTAGTTCTTTGACTAGAACTAATCTTTAGCGAAAGAATTAGGGCTATCCAAGTAGCACTGTGAATGAGGTTTCCCCTAATGTTTTGGTCCATAATTACCATATGGAGTACTAGAACATTGTAAAAGAACTGAAATAATTTTGTAAATTTCTGCAGAATGAGATGGCAATTATTGAGCAAAGTAAGGCTGATGAAAGAATGGTGAAGCTTGCAGAGGATCAAAAGGTTTGTAACATTATCTTGATTGCTAGGTCTGTGAAATAATTACATTAGTACTGATTTGTTTTATACATTTGGGTTTGGCCAATATGGGCTTGACCCTAAATGACAGAGACAAAAGGAAAATCTTCACAAACAGATCCTGGAACTTGAAGCCAAGCTAGACCAGAAGCAAGCTCTGGAATTGGAGATACAACGTATGAAGGGTGCTGTGGAGGTGATGAGGCATATGAGTGATGAAGGAGACGTTGAAGATAAGAAGAGGTTGGAGGTAATTGAAAAGGAGCTCATGGAAAAAGAGGAAGAATTTAATGATGTCCAATCCTTAGGTCAAGCTCTTATTATCAAGGAAAGAAATGCCAACGATGAGCTTCAGGAAGCTCGGAAAGAGCTGATTAATGTGAGTTTTTTTTTTTTTGAACTCCTTTGGATTTTAATGCATCATAGTATTTTTCTCTGATTACTGGATCAACTTGTGTGCATAGCTGCTTTTTCATGTAACCTTTTGAGTTGACTTTCTTGCAATACGTATAAGTTGATAGGATGAAGAACTGTCATATTGTGAAGAATGTAGTCCAGCAAATGAGAGGAGTCACTGCTTAGGGTATTAAGATTTTCCTTCACCAAGAAGCTAATTGGTAGTTACATAGCACCATATCCACCCCACACTACCCTCCCACAGAGACTTTTTTTTTTTTCTTCGCACTCCACATTTTTCCTCAAAACACATTTTCCCTTTTTCCTCGGAAATGATAAATGTTCCCTGGTCTGCACTTCACTAAAGTTTTTACTTTTTTAGATGATAAGTTCTGCACTGTAAATTTGTCACTTTTAGGATTCCTTTACCACAATAAACTTATTCTATGCCTTTGATTTCTATTTTAAGATTTTTGAGTTATCTTCAGATAATGGATAGCGAAATTCTAATTGATGGAGCATGTAGCTATAGCAGAAATAAAAGGGAAATTTAGTTGCATATATGGTTAGACATTTTCTGGATTGAAGACTATGCTTTTGAATCCTTATCCATTCGATGACAATTTTTTCCCAAACAGAATTTGAGTGTTGTCCGTGCGTCCCGTGCCACTATTCGTGTGAAGAGAATGGGTGACCTTGATGCAAAGCCATTTTTTAAAGATTTAGAGAGCAAGTATGCTCGTGACGAGGCTGCAGAGAAAGCACTCAAACTGTGTTCTGTATGGGATGATCACCTCAGGGATCCAAGTTGGCATCCATACAAGGTGATTATGGTGAATGAAGAACATAAGGTATGGTTTATCACATGCATCAGTCATGAATTCAGCAATTATGTGGCATTTGTTTGTTAAATGCTGGACGTAGACCTAAAAAAAGGTAAGGGAGGAAAGGCTTTATTGGCTCAATCGGATTCTAGTTTACCTTCGGCCTTTTACTTGTTATCTACATAGTTGTAGAATTGCAGTGTTTTATGTACTTTCTACACATGACTTGCCATTTTCTACTGCTGTGTTTCTGTTTATGTTTCTGTTCTTCTGTGTACATCAAGTCACAAGTGAGTGCTTTCAATTATGTTGAACTCCATCCTCCTCAAAGAGAATGTTAGATCCACCTTTGTTAGTGTCTGGATGTTTCTGTTTATGCTGCTTCTGAGAATCGGTGTTTGAATCAGAACTTCGCAGAATTTGAACTGGTTTCTGGTTTATACTTCTCTAGGACTACTTTTAGTCATTGCCTCATAAACTCTACTAACCTATAGATGACCACCTAAACGACTCTCCATGTTTCTAGTACTTTTAAAGCTAGTTCTTATGTATCCACCTGATGATTATTCTAATAAGATAGCTGGCCTAGCCACGTATCCATGTTGAACTTGTTATAACCCTCAACTTGGAGAATATATAGGCTTAGTTCCTAGTGGATGCTAACATGTAATCGATAATGTGCATTTACGTGGGGAGTAAGACACGGTGCTGAGTTTTTATTTGGATTAATTTACTTAAGTTACCTCTGTATACGTGACATCTTATCTGGCTTTATTACACAAGACATGAAATTGCATTTTGTGATGGAACCTCATGGTCAATTTCTGTGGACGATAACAGCTCATTTATCATCTCACTCTTCTTTTCATTTTTTTTTTCCAGGAAATAATTGATGAAAATGATGAAAAGTTGATGGAGCTGAAATCTGAAGTGGGTGAAGAACCATACAAGGCTGTGGTGCAGGCTCTTAATGAAATGAATGAGTATAATCCTAGTGGTAGATATCCAGTACCAGACCTTTGGAATGTCCGGGAAAATAGGAAAGCATCACTAACAGAGGGAATTGAATTTATGCTTAATCAGTGGAAGCTTGTGAAACCGAAAAGGAAGCGAAGGCAGTGAAGCTAGGTATTTAAAGTTTAAACCGATTCTTCGAACTTAGCTCTTGGGTCAACTTTTATACTTTGTTGAGCACCACCTATTCGGCTTTTGGCTATTGAAACCCAGAGTAGTTTCAGACATTCACAGCCACAGCTTGTTTGAAATGTTTTTGAATCAACGTTGATAGACATCGACTGAAGCTAAGCTTATTTTGACATTCACAGCTACAGCTTGCTTGATTTAACCCAGTTGTTTTGAAGTCATACTCAATCTTTTCTGTATTTTATATTTTTGTACTGGTTGAAACTTGAAACTAGGAATGATTCAACTTCAACAAATGCCAATTCACATCTATGCTAATTACAGAACAAATAGAAGTAGTTACATACCTATAATTAGTAGGATTCGAACATTTCAGGATTTTATACAGCATGTGAAATTCTAAAATTTACTACAACTACATCCTTGTGGGGTTCTATCTTACTTCATGCTTGAACAGATTGCCAAGCCTAAAATTTTCTCACTCGATCATCATATAATAAGAGAAGAGGCAACCTTTTTTAGCCTCTTACTGAATGCACTATACTACCTATATATATAGGAACAGTGGATTAGAAGAACATTAGTAGTGTAAGTAGAACATTGCAGTATAGAATAGTTGGTTCCAAGTATCAGGCAGTCCAGGCAGGCACCAGTGGCTACAATCTGCAGAGTGGTCGGGGTTAGATCGCTGTCCAGGTGTGAGATCACCACTATATATAGATGGATGTGCGTCCTTCCTCATAGCCGAAAGCAATGTTATGTCAAGCAAGAATGGAGGGTTATTCATAGAATTCAAGACAAGCTGAATCGTCTTCATTTGATCCGGGTATACTCCCGGGTAGGCAGACGTGCCAGTCATAGGCATCGTCTCACCGTAGCAGCTCTTCGTCGACGATACTGCCCCTGCATTCCACTCATTTGGGCTGCAGACATTACAAAAGGTGTAAATCATCTACTAGTCAAATCACAAAGGTATTTTAACTTTTAAGTGCAATAAATCAGTAGCATAAAGTGTGTGTTGGTAGCACACATTAAGCATGTGGAGTGGTCAATTGAGTTTCTTGTGAAAAATCTTTGCAATTTGCACAAGTTGAGCCACCGACGATGACCCTAGCAGACTTTAAATTCAATTTTATTCTAAAAAGTTTAAATTCTTCTAGTCCAAAGGGCCAGGATTTCACAACATTTTAGCTACTGGCGATTTGGCTTAGAATCTATCTTATTCGCGATTATTTAGCAAAGTTGTATCTAGTTAAATACCTATTTCCCTCGAAAACACTTAACTCGATATCAAACACAAGACTTAGCCCAAAGACCGATACAAACCATACCATACCTACATGTTTATGACACCAACATACAATATCATTGTGAAATACTGAAATTAATGATCTGATAGTTTGTGTGCTTCTCTTCACTCTCAAAAGTCACAAACACACTATATAATGAATTCAAATACTAGGTATTAACATAAATGAGTTCACATCAGGGTAAATAATTCTGAGTTTTGAGATTGAGAACATGGTCAATTATTGCATACTAAAAAAGCTAGCAGACAGAAGCAGTTGCATACAAGCTGGCATGGGCAAACAATAATCAAAAGAAAATGATAGACAGTGAGACAGCAGGATAATGACATACTTGTAATGTGTGGGTGAAATTCCCTGGAAAAACAATCTTGTTGTTCTTGTATCTATGTTTGCATCAACCCATCTAGCCCATGTTCTTAGCCCTCTTTCCAGGGCGACCAATCGATCCATATCCTGGTACATACTCCCGTCCGCCTCCATGAAATCCCACCTGCATTGCTCTAAACGATTTACCAAACGATCTTTTTTCGACAATCACTATATGCAGTTGCAGTATATAAACGTGTGGACTTATCGAGTTATCGTTAAGTTACACACTCTAGTCCCAGTTCGTTCATACGGAGTAAACGTGTAAATACGAATTCTTAGCTGTAATGAATGCAATCTAGATACTGTTAGCTTAATCCTCAAAATGGTGAAGAAAGCATTTAAGGCCATCCAAGAAAGGAATCAAAGATTCAATACAGAATGAGTAAGTTTTGGATTAGTACCCTTGGAGAGATCCTTTATGGCTCCACCAGTGGCCTGTGTTGAAAGAAAGCACATCAACACCTGTCCAAGCATTGGCATTTCCTCTAATCTCATCCAACTTCAACACTCTTCTCCCCCCTACAGAATCTATGTCCACCAGGTAAGGTGCCCGGTAAAACGACACCGTCACTCCGTATTCCTGTGAAAATCATCAGACCACCAAACCAATTACAGCCAAGTAGCAGCAGCTAACAGCCTAACACTAGACTAACTGGAGTAACTACTAACTAGTAAGTAACATTTGTGTGTTAACACTGACCAAGAATTTGAAATGTGACAAAGGGTCTCCTCTGATAATCTGTGTGGGTGATGAGGTTGACAGCCCTGCAATTATCATACAGATAAGAGACTGCCATTGGTTCCTCCCCAGAGAGTCCCCTACAAACATCATACTCTTTCCTCTCATTTTTGTCAGAAACTCAACCCCATTGAACCTGCATTCATAAACCATATAGCCCCATTAGGCCATTACACTTAACTAACCATCATAGAGATAATATTGGCAACACTTCACTACTTAAACCCTAACAAGTAACAAAACCCATAAACATGAGAGTTCAGTTCATTGATTATCATATATTCATATCCTAATCTAGCTGAACAAAACTGGCATACTACTCTACGAGGCTGAGTTACTGAGTACAAAATCAAGAATTTGTGAAGTTGTTGAAACATTCAAGAATGGAGTATACCTTGGGATATTGCAATTGATTGGTTGCCAGCGGTACTTGAGGAAATCAGTATCCGGTCTGCCGTAAGCAAGGCAGTTGAATTGAGGGTCGATGATGGGGCAAGAAGCTTGGTAGTTGACATAAGATTCATCTCGGACCCAAGAACCCATGAACAGAGCACAAGTAGTCTGGTTTGTTGCGAGCCTGTGGTGGGCATTGTTGCTGTTCTGCTTGTGATGGTTCCGAACTATTAGAACTGATGAAACTGTGGAGAAAGAATGTAGTAGAGAAAGAAAAAGAAGAAGAAGAGGTGTAAAGTGGGGTGGAAATGGAGAGGAATGTTTAGCAGTAGCAGCCATGGAGGAAACAAAAAAGATGAGAGGTAGTAGCAAAGTGATGATGAAAAGGGAGAGGGAGAATGCAGGGGGGGTGGCTTATATAAATTAAAAGTTAAAATATTAATATTTTAATGTGAATAAAATAGTACTAGCACTACTCGTCGGCCATTTTTTCTTTATTGGTTTTGCAACTTGGCCAAATTACACCAACATCCTCTTGGTATCAGTATTGTCATCTTTTAATGATAAGTCGGAGCGTATGTTAAATAACGTAATTATGTAGGTTCGAATCGATTGAAGGTTTCAATAGTATTATGAGGACTGAGGTGTTCGGCAGAAGATTAAGAATATCAGGTTGGAATAAGTGTGTAAGTGGTAAGAGGTTGAACAGAAAGAGTAAAACATAGTCGTTCACTTTGATTACGAGTAGATAATAGATTAAGGGGTATTGATAAACGTAGTATGAATGAAGTTATTTGGTCATGTCTCAAAATGAAATGTGTTATGCTTTTGACAAATATTAGAAGTGGACATTTATAGTGAAACATATATAAATGAAATAGTGGACATTTGCAGTGAAGTGGGTAAACCAAACGGATTATGGATCGACGTGTGAACACATATAGTTGCAAGGACTTACCCCGGGTTCTATTCTGATACAATGTAATATATGAAGGGTGTTAGGGTGAAATGTGAAAAAAGGAAGGGGTGTGATTGAAAATAAAGAAGATTTGGAGCGTAACCAGTGAAGAAAGGAAAGCATAGATACGATGAAAAAAAGTAACATTTGAAAAAGGGTGAGAAAATGGAAGCATAAGAAGGCAATGGACCTTTGTCTTTGAAAGTTCAATTAAGGTTTTGTTGTTTAGTGTAGTGTGCATGTGAAGGTTAGATAGAGGATCCTTCACGTGTTTTGTGTATCTATGTATCAATCTATTCCATGCTAATTTTGATTTTTTGCTCTTCTTACAAGGAAGAAGTCATACTCATATGGTGGAGGTTTTTGTTTCTATGCACGTACCATGCTTCCTTAGTATAATATTCACCGCCGCAGTTTATCACATTCAAACAACGCACATTTCATTTCGCAATTTGCAACAAAGAATCTGTATAATCATCATCATGGCATATTTTAGTATGTTCACATCTACTTCTATATGTGTAGGTGTTATGATTTATACAAACAAATTTTCGTGTTTGCCCAGATTCTAAATGTAGCCTTTGTTTTAATACTAGTAAAGAAGTCTATCTCTAATTGAAGGTATGGTCTAATGATATTCAAATATAAGATTATGTTTTCTTCAACTAAAACTTCATTCAATTCAGTTTAGACGAATAAACTAGAAATACGTCATCCTTGAACTGTCTCATGACTGTCTCCTTAACAGAGATAGTCTCAGTATTGGCATGGTTTGGTTCCTCACTTCCTCGGTGCCGGTGTTATCCACATACCATATCAACTTAATATATCTAAATATATCGAATTAGAGTGATGGCCTGATGGGAGTACAAAGATTAGTAATCTTGTAGTTGCAGCACATGGTGGATAAAGCCTATTGTGCTCCATAATGACATGAGAAGCCCTTTAATCTTACAATGGCTGTCAAGAATATGACATACACATTCTTTTTAGTTTATACTCCATTAACAAGTTTTTCATGTGCATGGTTGACCACATACGTCAACCACTCGAGCTAGTTGGCACTTATAGTAGTGCAATATGGGGTCGAGGCCATCTTCCAATAATAAATGTTGATCATTGAGGTCTGATACAATTTAGCATTCGCCTTTATCTCGTTAAGTTTAAATGATTAGTTGAGTTTTATCGTTTATTGTTTAGTCTACAGTCCTCGTGGTTTTAGGGACCCTATTTATTCGAAAAAAAGAACACCCCCAGTCCCCATATTTGTTGGCAGATGGACCTCTTCATCATAAAGCGGGAGCCCCAAGTTGGATAAGCTTATCAAGTAGGCCTCCAGTAGGCTGGCGTAGTTATGGGTGTAGCCGAGGCACAGCTAAAGCGTTCACCAGTCATCTCTCTGATAGTCTCAATGTCTGATTGAGATTAGTCTGTACAAATATCGGTGTGTTTGGTAACAACACCTAACACCTCTGTTTCGGTGTGTTGTATACTTGAAATCGCTGATTAAAGCCAAGATTAACTTGACTGGAACTGTTGAACTGGCACCTCCAGCAGGTTTCGTAGAATCCTATCTGTGCCCACCCAGTATTACAACCACTGATACCTCCATTCAAATGTGTAGAGAAAATGAAAACTGGAAGTGCTTCGTGCTTCTGTAACTGTCAATTTCTAGAGTCCTAGTGAGAAGTTTCTAAAGAATATACACATGTTAACTCCAGAAAGAAAATAATAGTCTCATGAACAAAATGATCAACTGAATGAAGTAAGAATTATATTGTTGATCAATCAGATTGAAGCAACTTCTAATGTGCAACTGTGCAAGTTCAAAAGTATCCCTGCTGCAAACCTGTCATTAGAGCAGGTTGCCATGAACAATAGCCGAGATCATCAGGGTCTGGCTCCCCGCCTACATTTCCCGCATAATGTCATCGAAAAGCTGAGAAGTGAGTGAGCAGCTAAATGGCAACAAAAACACAGATAAACCAAGTTCACAAAAACACAGATAAAATACGTTTACAATCCTTAATCCAGAAAGATAGGTCTCATCGTTTTTATAGCTCCACCACAAATCTTGAAGTTGAAATAACTAAATGAACTAGTTGAGCCAACTAGTACTTCATCTTGAGGATTCCATGATCAAAAGTAACTTTATTGTCTTTGTATTCAAGTGAGCAGATAGATATAATCCCTATGACCAAGTAAATATCTACTTATCATTAAGTTTCTTTGAAGTATAGACTACACTAAGTCACTAAGATTATGTCTACACAGAATCCTCAAAAAGTTTAACAAAACACAAAGAATCTCTGCTGAGAAAAAGAAAAGAAAGAAAAATCTTCATGACACACTTACCACGGAGCTACAAGGAAAACTGTTACTACTGTTCTAGTTCTAGTTAGATACTCCAGTGATCATGAACTGGGTTGATCTGTACGAGGCAGAGGCGGCTGTGAGTTCTTTCTTCTTTTCCTAAGAACATAGTACACAATCCACCAAAAACAACCAAAATAATGAAGCCATCAGCAACTACTATCACTATTATTTCCCATTTCTTCAATCCATGAACAAGCCCTGGGAAGTGAGTACCGTGAGTAAACTGAAATCCAGAGTTTTCATAAAAGCCGATTACAGCTGATTGACAGAACCATCTAATCTAACTAGTCTCTAGGGTAAAAGCCAGGGCATGATTCAAAGAGGTGCGGTTAATGGACCAACAATACATGATTTTAACATTTATAAAGCACTTGGGCAACTCCACAAAACACCGTGTATGATGCAACTTTAAACCTCTTCTAGATGTCAGACTCAAAATCAAACCTGCAAGCAAATATAATACGAGATGAACAGAATGTATACAACCATCAAGTTTGTAATCACTCAAACGGAATACAATGCAAATTTTAATTAGCAATTTAGCATACCCTGGCCATATGATGTGGAATTTGCAATACACAACTTCCTTTTCCTTTGTTGTCAAATCATAGTGCCTCACGCATGCTTTAAAGGTCACAGAACGAGCTACTGCACCATTGGCTGTGAATCTCAAATAATAGCTTAAACAGCTACCCACGGCCGCTTGCATCTTCATAACTTTCTCAACCTTAAAGACCGTTCCCTGCTAAAACAAAAAAATAAAATTACACTACTTAAACATCACTTCTTGTATACGTAGTAATATTAAGAGAAGGCATACCGTACCTTTTTTTGGTTGTAATCTGCAATGGCCATGCCAGCCATAATATAAGGATCCTCGAACTGACATTCGTCAGGGTCAGGAGGAATTGGGCAATCAGCAATACCCATATCATTACCAAAATCCTCATGTTTCATGCACTACAAAAATAAAAATAATAATGTGATAACTGTAACCATTTGAACATATTGTTTAACACACTTGAAACGATTCTTTATTCATCCTTTAAGAAAAATCATGGATTGTACGTAGGTATACAAGGTGATCAACATATTAGCGTACCTCTGCAATCTCTGCATTTAGTTCAGCAACAGCAGCCTTATGTGCGTCGCTTTCAACATAAGCCTTAAGATCTTCTCCGTCATCTTCTATATGCTGTTTCTTAGATGGTGGTTCGTCGTCCTCGGCGTTTGCCTCGTACACATGATCACGATGGATGATCTTGTGCTCGCTACTTGGACCGGTTGAAGGCAAGTCACCGATGGCTGGATCAGGAGAAACCGCACAGACACGTCCCAATTCCATGGAACCCTAATTTTTGGGACAAGAAAAAACAAGAAAGACTTGTCTCTTCTTTTATACTGTACAACTTATTTTGTTTTCCCGTTTAGGATACCTACGTGAAAGGTCTACTGTTTTTATATATACTTTATATTAAGAAGCTTTTCATGTGCATGGCTCACCACATACGTTTAGCACTCAAGCTACTTGGCACACTTGGTGCAATATGGGGTCGATGCCATCTCAATAACAAATGTTGATCATTGAGGTCGAATACAATTTAGCGATTGCGTTTTTATGTCGTTAGTTTAAATG
>JAQRGC012292158.1:0-12590 GCA_028659135.1 Plantago lanceolata
CTCCGAAAAGCCCATCCCAACATCAGATCCGGGCTCCGCCCCTACTTGAACATGGGAGTTATTATATGGTGCAGTAGTATAAATGTAGAGTTGAGAATCATGAGGTGGAGAAGGTGCAGAGTTCGAGTCTTGGTAAAGACAAGAAGTGGTGATATAAGTGTAAATGGAGTTATAAGGGGGTTAGCTGTACAAAATGATTTAACTATACTTATGGTTGTGATAAAATTTACCGTTTTAAAAAGAAGAAGGCTACTTGAATGTAATGTCTAGTGATAAGGGATTTATTGCTACCTAAGAGAAACCTATCTACTTGAGCATCTTCGAAGAACAAATCGTCTCTCGTATGCTCAGATTGCCTATACCATCAGAACAACCACCCTCGAAGATGGCTCAACACTTAAAAAGTAAATACGACATCATATGATCGAAGAGATATATGGCTTATCGACCGAGTGTCGCGCTTTCCCACACAGTCAGAACAAGTACAACCTAGTACTGACTAAAGCATACCTAATGTCGGGTACAATGATGACACAAGGAAAAAGGAGGGTCCCATTGTCGTATCCTATATATATTGCCTCATTTATTACACAAACACACACAAAATAATCCACTCTCTACTAAAACTATGCACATTTCTTTACTCAGTATACATTAAATTGGGAACAATCTGACTAAGGCAGATTGTTCCATCGAAACCCCCCCTCTTATCTTCCCCTGTATAATTCAGACAGGTACCCAAAGTTACCACACTCAATCAAGTCCAATCCGTTATGCTGCTAGGAAAGGACGATCTTGACTGGAAGAATTAGGAAAACCAATTCGACCATCATCATCTAGCGTCGTCTGTGGGAACGCGTGACAATTAGCCATGGCGAAACGGAAACAGAAGCAGCCCAGTGCGGTCCCCAATCCCACCGAAAACGTCCATGTTGAAGATATACCTTACCAAGAGATCTCTGAACTCGAACCTGATGAAATACCTCCTGAGGATAACACCAGGGCAAAGGAGCAACCACTGGTGGAGGAAACACGGACGGAGAAAAGTCTTGAGTCCTCTGGAATTTTGATCCACGAGAGTAAACTCAAGTAAATGGTGCTTTCCATCTTCGAAACCCTAGAGGATAAGAGGAAAGAGAGACACCGTTCGCACAGTGAGAATAGCAGATCCCAGGGGAGCAGTTCTTCGAGAAGTAAACGACATGCCGGTTCGAGGAGCACGAGTGATCGAACATATGTTCCCACTCCGCAGGATAGCGAAGCAACCTTGACGGACAGTTCGGTGATAATCCCTCGAACTGGAACCACGAATAAAACCGTCGTTCAGGGTAAAAAAAGGCGCCGAACGCGCTCCATGTTTGTCATCCCCGAAAACAAGATAGTTTTGTCCGACGACGATAGACTACTCGAACTTGATAGGAAGACTATCAAGGAAAAGATGGAGAAATATGAGATATTGCTGAGAGCACATGACCGGAGAGATGAAGATGTCTGCAAGCAAAGGGAGAGTCGAAGAGACTCTGACGAGTTGAGAAGGAAAGACGAGAGAGAGGCGCGAAATAAATCGAGCGGACCGGCGAAATCGATCCATCCAGTAAGATCATCAGGACGAGTCGAACAATCTGACCATGTCAAACAGGTCGAACCGGTAAAACCGGTTGAAGGGAAAGTAACCAAAGTAAAAGTTGGCTTTGCTCCTAATCCTCTGTCCTGCGACTTGTTGAGTCATTCGATACCCTCGGACAAGAGAATCCCTAAGAACTTACCTAAATACAACGGTCTGACGTGCCCGCATGAACATAGAGCTCGCTTCGAGAATGTGATGCGAACTCATAGACATGATGAAAAAGCAATGGTTATTGTTTTCCCATCTACACTCGAAGCTGACGCCGTAGAATGGTACTACAATATGGCTTCAGGTTCGATCAAGTCTTATTTCGACCTTGTTGTTGCATTCACCGGACACTTCACTGACTACAAGAAGTCAAGACATGCGAGTAGTTGTTTGCAAGATGTAATCCAGAACAAGGATGAACCACTTCGAAAATGGTGGAAAAGGTTCAATGCGGTAGCCCTTAGGGTTGATGATCATCCCATGCATTTTAGACGACAAACCTTATTCACCAATACCAGAAATTGAGCTCTGGCCTCTGAAGTATCAAGGGGAAAACCCGAAACAGTCGAGAAGCTGTCGGATATCGTCAACAAGTACATCGAAGAAGAGAGAATGAATGTCGAAGCAAGATTGGCCTTCAATGTTTCTATGAAAAGAGAAAGAAAAGGGTCACCTCGAAAGGATCAGCAAGAATGGCCGAATCAAGGGGGAAGTTGGTCTCCGAGAAGGAACAACAACAATCAAAACAACAACTATGTCCCTCCAAATATGCGACAGAACAGATACCCTCATAGAAAGGTCTTGGCATTGATCGAAAGGGAGCCATTCCTCAAGTGGCCTCGAAAGCATCGGGAGACAACTGTAACAAAGAACTCTAAAGATTTTTGTAGTTTTCATAGGCAGAGAGGTCACGACACAGACAAATGTATCGACCTTGCTACAGAGTTAGATCGAATTTTCGCGGGAGGTTACGCCCAAGAATTCAAGGAGCCAAATGGAGTCCTCATGCTACGACTTGTTGAAAAGCAGAGACAAGATCGAACAGAAAATACTTCTTCGAAACGAGAATCGGAGCGGAAAGACCCGGTCTTTCGACCCCCATTACCTTTACAGTCGATGGTCTTCAAGGAGGCCCAAAGGGCAAATTCAGAGGGAGAAAATTATGACAATGAGCCTGTGAATGGACAAATTCACTACATCGCCGGAGGACCTACATGCGGAAATTCTCGGAGGGAGTGGGATCGGACAGCCAGGAGAATGCGAAATGCATATGCTGAAGGAACTCCATTTTTCAATGTGGGAAGTCTCGAAGAAGCGTTCGATCAAACAATTTGGTTCGATCATTCAGATTTACCGGCACCTTCGACTACCAGAAATCAAGACCCAAATTTTCCTTTGGTTGTCACTTTGGACATTTGCGGGTTCGGAGTCAGCAAGGTGTTGATCGACACGGGTAGTTCAGTGAATATTATCTCAATAGAGACGTTGAGAAAGATGAAGATCGAGAAGTCAGGGATCACGGATCTTTCGACCCACCTTACTGGGTTCGGAGGGGCTGTTGTTAATCCTTTGGGGACGATTTGGTTGGTTACTTCTATGGGCGAAAAACCTAAGAGGGCAACATACCAATTAGAATACCTGGTTGTCGATACCCCCATGGATTATAATGTTCTGTTCGGAAGGCCAGGCATCAACAAGTTTCAAGCCGTAGCTTCGACCTTGAATCTAAAGATGAAATTCCCAACCATCTCTGGTTTGGGAGAGTTAAAAGGAAACCCAAAGGACGCTTGGGAGTGTTACTGTGCATCTGCTAAAGTCAATTCTCATCCTTTCGAGAATGTTGCAGCTTCCTCTAAGGAAAAACCTCAACCTTCGAAGAAACAGTGCATGATGGTGCGTGATGAGAACTTAGAATTCCCACTGGAGGCATCGAACGGAAATGAGCGAATAAAACCATGCTCAGAGTTGAAGGAAATACTACTTTTCGATCAACTAAAAGAGCGGACCACGAAAATAGCTGCCGACTTGCCGGAGGATTTGGAACTTGCCTTGACCCATTTTCTCCGAAGAAATACTGATGTGTTCGCTTGGGGAACTACTGATCTAAAAGGCATCGATCCCATAATCATGGTCCATCGTTTGAACGTGGACCCAAAAGCAAAGCCCGTAAGTCAAAATCAAAGGAACTTCAGTCGAGACAAAAATCTGATCATCGACGAAGAGGTGGCGAAACTGTTGAAGGATGGACATATTCGACCTACCAAATTCTCCGATTGGTTGTGCAATGTGGTCCTTGTAAGCAAAGGAAATGGAAAGTGGAGGATGTGCAACGATTTCACTGATCTCAATAAACATTGTCCAAGAGATCCTTATCCACTTCCTCGAATTGATCAACTAGTGGATTCGACCGCTGGCGCCGAACGCATTAGCTTCATGGATGCTTTTCAGGGTTTTTACCAAGTCCCCATGGCTCGAGAGGACATGGATAAAACCGTTTTTTTTACTCACTCTGGAGTATACTCATTTCGAATAATGTCGTTCGGACTGAGGAATGCTGGAGCTACCTACCAAAGATTAGTAAATATGATGTTCGAAGAAGAAATCGGAAAGAAAATGGAGGTCTATGTGGATGATATGTTGGTAAAAAGCCTCGAAGCCAAAGATCACGTCCAACATCTGCACAAGTGTTTCACCATTCTTCGAAAATATGGCATGAAATTAAACCCAGCGAAATGCACTTTTGGAGTCAAAGGCGGAAAGTTCCTAGGCTATATGGTCACACAAAGAGGTATCGAAGCAAATCCAGACAAGATTCAAGCTTTGCTGGAATTCCCTAGCCCTCGAAATATTAACGAAGTTCAGAAGTTGGTTGGCAGAATCATTGCTTTGAGTCAATTTATTTCATGTTCAGGAGAAAAAAGTCTACCTTTATTCAAAGTTCTCCGAAACAGCAAGAATTTTCAATGGACCGAGGAAAGTGAAAAGGCTTTGACAGATTTGAAGAGCTATCTCTCGAAACCTCCACTCCTGTCGAAACCAAATCCGGGAGATGTGCTTTATCTACATGTGGCGACGTCATACGAGGTGATAAGCTCAGTATTGGTACGAATCGAAGGCAATGAACATTTACCTCTCTATTATCTAAGTAAGGTCCTCACAAAGAGCGAACTAAACTACTTGGATATTGAGAAGTTCGCCCTATGTATCGTACTAGCTGCCAGACGCCTTCGACCGTATTTTCAAGCTCATCAGATTATTGTCCTTACTTCACAACCCTTGAAGCGAATCCTTGGGAAACCAGACCTTTCAGGTCGTCTGGTAAAATGGTCCGTCGAACTCATGGAATACTCCATAGATTTCCAATCTCCCCATGCCAAGAAAGCACAAGTAATAGCTGATTTTTTCCTAGGAGTACAAGAAGAAAATCACATGATTTTAACACTCGAACAATCCATCAAAGGATCGAACATGGAGCAACGTTGGCAGATCTACGTTGATGGGTCAAGTTCGAGAGGACAAGGGGGAGTGGGAATCCACATGATCGAACCAGAAGGTGTAGAGCTGGATTTCGCGATCCGTCTAGATTTCCCGGCAACAAATAATGAGGCAGAATACGAGGCTGTCTTGATAGGACTTCGCCTATCTCATGAAGCAGGAGCGAAACACGTCCATCTCTTCACCGATTCTCAGTTAGTTGCACAACAATACTTATGAGCATTTGAAGCTAAGGAAAAACCTATGCAGCTTTACTTGGCAAGACTAAAAGAGGTCGTGACCGAGTTTGAAAGCATCGAAATATCACAGATATCTCGAACGCTCAACAAAACAGCCGACGATTTAGCCAAATTCGGGAGTTCGTCGCAAACGATAACTACCCGCCATGTATGGTACTAATCTCGCTAGTAGATTAAAAGATTGTGAAAAACAATCCCCGAAAACTTACATTTCTCGAAACATCACAAAACAGGTTACCATAATGACGGCACTGAAGCCGGCCATAGGTGATAACATGTTGAAAAGACAGAAAGGACTCGAAGTAAACACCCTTGATGACCATGAATGGTTAACTGAAATCAAGGTATAAACAAATTCGATCCTTAAGAAATCCGAAGGCCATGTGAAAAGGCATAGGTCGAACGAGGTTCCTGTTATTTGATTTCGAGTATATGTTCACAACTAAATTTTTGAATACTGCAGCTCTACAAACAGGGGATCATTCCAACCGACCGAACAGAAGCCGTCACGATCTAGAGAAGAGCTCAAAACTTTCTTTGGGACGGCACGGATTTGTGGAAAAGATCAGTAGATGGGCCCCATCGAAGATGTGTGACCAAGGAAGAAGCTCGAAGTATCTTGGAGGAAATTCACGCTGGAAGTTGTGGTAACCATTCGGGAGGAAGAACACAGGCACATAAAGTTCGGAGGCAAGGATACTATTGGCCCACCCTCATCAAAGACTCAAAGGATCGGTTTAAGAAATGTGATGAATGCCAAAGGTTCGCTCGGAACTCCAAAGCCCCGGGAGAACCCATGATGTCATTCCCGTATCATGTCCGTTCGACAAATGGGGGATTGATATAGTGGGAAAATTGCCTAAGTCAAAAGGCCAAAAGAAGTTTTTAATCGTGGCCGTTGAATACTTCTCAAAGTGGGTCGAAGCAGAAGCAGTTAACAAAGTTACAGTTCGAGCAATGAAGAACTTCATCTGGAAGAACATCATTTGCCGTTTCGGGTTGCCTTGGATCATTGTTTCAGACAATGGAACCCAATTCACCGGACAAGTAATGAGAGATTGGTGCGACGAATTAAAAATCAAGCAAAGTTTCACCTCAGTTGGCCATCCACAGGCAAATGGGCAAACTAAAGTCACTAATCGAACGATAGTGCATAACCTCGAAAAAAGGCTTGGAAAGTCCAAGAGTGATTGGGCGGATGAATTGCAGGGAGTACTCTGGGCGTATCGAACAACTACCAGAACGGCGACGAAAGAAACTCCTTTTTGCATGGTATATGGATCAGAGGCAGTAATCCCTTGTGAGATCGATGTAGAAACTTTCAGGGTTAAGAATTACGACCCAGACGAAAATGATGAATCTCGAGCCATGGAATTAGATTTACTGGATGCGAAAAGGGAGGAAGCTCGAGTTCAAATCCTAAAGTATCAGGCTAGTATGACTAAAGCGTACAACAAGCACCTCATCGGAAGGGAACTATCAGTTGGAGATCTAGTTCTAAGGAAGGCAGATATTCTGAGCAAAGTGGGGAAATTTGTCGAACCATGGGAAGGTCCTTTTCGAGTCACCGAAGTACTTTCGAATGGGAGTTACCGGTTGCAATAAATGAGTGGGAAAATGGTGAAAAGACCATGGAACATAAAAAATCTCGGGAAGTATTACACCTAAGGGATAGTGTCGAAAAATGTACACAACATGGCTAAATGTACAAAGTTCGACACCTCTTTTTGTTCTTTAGAAGTATCTTTTGAGACAAATTGTTCGAAGGAAACCCCTAACAAACCACCCTTACGTGGGTCGTCACTGTTCGAGGGTCTGTAATATCACTGATGAAATATAAAAGAACGATATCTTTTGCAAAGAAAAAAGAATGCAAATTCACATACAAATCGAGCTGACTTTATGAAAGATCTTCGACGGAAGAATTTCCTAATGATTAACCTTCGAAAAGTTACGTGACAGGGTCGAAAAGACTCATTAAAAACAAGGAATATCACAGAATATATCTTCGACGGAAGAATATGATTCTCAGATTACCTTGTTAATTACCTCAAAAAGAAACTTTGAGATGAAAGCATGTGCCTGATAAGGATAACCGACGTGTTAGATTATTATCCGCATAGTGTTTGAACTATTTCACCCGAAAGCTAAGAAATAAAAAAGATTTCGAGGGGAAGAAGTAAGATGTATTTTATACGATCTATTCGACGGAATAATTGGAATAACCTGCATACTTAGAGAAATAAGACAAAGATGGAATGAAAACTATAAACATTCTACGAGAAAAGATACCAGAATTAGGTCGACGAAAATCATTTAAATACGAAAACATAACTTCGACTAAGAAAAAGCTCGAAGGATGATGACCAAAAGATGGGGGGTGGATTCTATCAAACCCAACAAAAGGAAGATCAAACAAAAGAAGGTTTGATCAAAATCCACCCCACTAAATACCTGATATACTTGTCCAAAAAACATAGAAAGAGAGCTGATAAATTTGTTCGACGGTGAAAATAAAGTTGTCCAAATATAAAATACATAAGTCACCCAGCATACTGGGGCTTCAAGCATCATGAGCAGGGTTACTGTGGGCTGTATCCTCGAAAGTTCCATCATCTCTGTTATCCACCGAACGCATCAAAGACTTAAAGTCTCGATATGAAAGACCCATCAAGTCAATGCTAGCCGAAACTAAGTCATCATTGCCAACTGAGCAAACCAGAGGAACGAAAGCGGGGATCGAAGGAGTAGGTAACATATCTGCCTCTTCAGGATGGACGATTGCGAAGAATTCCTCAGCCTTCAGAGCCGCAAAATACTCCTCCGAGGAGTTGTAGACAGGAGCGTTCGGATCGACTTCTTCTTCGACTTCAACCGGAATTTGAAAGTTAGCGTCCAGCTTAAGGTTGATATCTCTTTCTTCGTCGAAATCCTCGACCAACTTCTTCCCAGTCTGAAGCTGACCCAAGATCCTCTGCTAAGCCAACACCATTTTTTCACCATCCCTCTTGCTCAACATGTACAAGCATGATTGAGACTTTCGAAAGTCTCGTACCGCATCAATCCGGGCATTCTTTCCATTTCTCACCAACTCCTCCCTGGTCTTTCGAAGAGCGGTTTCGAAACCCTCTTTTTCCTTCAACAACTTCTCTCTTTCTGCAACAAGTGTGATCCTTTTTTCCTCTGATGTGGCAAGGGCCAGAGTTAGGGATCCATTCTGATCCTGCAAATTGGCTACCCTCTTCGAAGTCTCCTCTAGTTCGGTCTCTTTCTTAGCCAGAGCTAACTCAGCCTTCTGCCTTAGCCTTTTTTTAGTAGTTCCCTTCCGTTTCTCCTTCTGAAGCCTCTGCTCCATTGAGCCTGAGAGAGTCAAACGCTGCTCGAGACGTTTGCATAGGTTCAATGAAACAGTCGCAAGCTGTCGAAAAGAGATTAAAATGTAAGTTAAAGACCTCGAAACAAAAGAAAAAGATAGCAGGAAAAACCTCTCACCTGGAGTTGAAGTGAAGCCTCCTTAGCACAAATCTCAGCATCTGACAAGCGATCCAACTCCACTTGATTTATCTTAGAAACAAACATGGTTTTCCAGCGAAAAGCGGAACCCTCAAAACCATGCAAAAACGAAATATCCCACATCGGTTGATTCTCCGAAGGAACAGTAGAGGGGGTAATCTCTTTCGAAACAGAGCGTCCTGGTGAATCCGGTTGGATAATAGAAGGACCAGCAGTAGTTTTTTCGACTCTAGAGCGTTTTCGAGTCAAACCTTGAGTCCCAGAAGCAGACCCTTGAGGCTGTGGATCGGCCCTCCTCGCCAGAGCAGAGTTCAAAGGTGTCTCATCCGAATCACCCTTCTCTTCGACATCTTCCAAAGCAGGATTTTGCAGCAAGTCCAAGATGGGATTCGAACCACATGCACCTTGACCCTCCAGTTGATTCTCATCATTTGGCACTATCTCCAGGGCAAAACCTTCAGGGATGATAGTCGTAATATTATGAGGTCGGGGCTCAGTATACTTCGCCGATTGGTTTTTCTTCAAAGCCAGTTCGAGGGCCCTATCCGCAAGAAATCGGTTCGACATCCTAATCCAGTAGTCTGTAAAAAATTAGTAAATGGTTAAGAGTGAAAATAAAAGAAACTCGAAGAGGCTGCAAGAAAATAACACTCGAATAGGTTAAAACACTTGGAAAAAATAAAAGTGACTCACCCAAGTCTCGGATGCCCCGCATCTCTGGCTCCACCGTCGAAACCTTCCCAAGGTAAAGAATCGGCTCAACCAAGAGACTGTAGGGGTTGATCCGATCCTCGGGTTCCTTGTCTTTATAGATATCCGGCCATCCCACTCTCTTAGTGAGAACAGGAGAACCGGACCTCCTCCACAAGCGGCGAGTCGGAACAACTGCTGGAGTACCATCCTCATTCGGAGGAAACTTGATATACACAAATCGCCTCTTATACCCAGGACCATGCGAAGATTGCCACTTCCCGAAGAGCTCGTAACCTTTATGGGGCGTGAAATAATAAAAACATCCCCCATCAGTACCCTCGACCACTTTGAAAAAGTGAAGAAACTTCGAGCCTGTTGGAGATCTCTTTACCGAAGTACACCAAACACAGAAAGAAACCAAGTATCCCATCGCGTTCGGTAGCACTTGCGTGGGACAAAGACCAAGGTCGTCAAGAATTTTAACAATCCCCGTACCTATGGGGACTCGAAAACCGTGTTCCAACGCTAAAACATGCAACGCCAGACAATCCGAAGGAGGATTGTACATCTTATCGTCTTCCCCCGGGGGAAATAACGTCGAATTCAACCGGGATGCCGAACTTGTCATAAAATGTATTGGCTTCTTTCTGCTTTACGGATGAAATATCTGTTAAAAGCCGATTGTCGGCATT
Source organism: Plantago lanceolata (assembly GCA_028659135.1). Lineage (NCBI taxonomy): Eukaryota > Viridiplantae > Streptophyta > Magnoliopsida > Lamiales > Plantaginaceae > Plantago > Plantago lanceolata. The sequence goes on from JAQRGC012292158.1 coordinate 10,248, forward strand.
TAGTTCTAAAGGGTTCTCCCTCGAAGATGCTCCTGCCGCCTCCACGTTTTCCCCTTCGGACGGTACCCTATTGGCAGTACGACTGTGGCTCCTCAAAACTCTCGACATAGTTTTTTGTGGCAAGATATTGGCTTCTACTACCTGACTCGAAGCTAAATATTCCACTATCGAATCAGAAGGAAAAGTCTCAGTATCTCTAGTAAAGGAGTGGGATTTCTTATTTACACTAAAAGAATTAGGGTTACTACTGTTCGACCGTTCACCGACACCGAGTTGGAGATTGAATCGATTCGACATAATCACAGCAACACTCTACCAAATGAGATTCGACAAAAACTATCAGCCAATAGAAACCCCAACCCGGAACCAAAATGACGATACAAGAGGACGAAATTTGCAGTTCAAAAATAAGGAAAACTTGCTGGATAAAGAAAGAAAAACGATTTGTAAAGCCATCTTAGGGTTTTTTACTAATCTTTTTTCAAAGAAAATCACAGGGGTGTTATTAAAACACGAATTAATGCAAGAGAAATCGGCTATTGATGAAAAACACAGAGAATTGGAGAGAAAAAGGCAATAAGAAGATCAGAAGAAGGGCAGAAACATACCTAGAAGAACACGTAAAAAGGGTGCTTCCACGTGCAGACTCTAACTCCGGCGGAACGTTGATGATTTTTTGAGAGAAGAAATTGGTTTTTGCACTGATGAAGAAGGAATGAAGAGAAGAAAGTAAAAATTGTGTTTTACCCCAAAAAACCAATTATGACGGCACAACTCACGAGGAACAACAGTCTCTTGGGCTCCCGTACTGACACGTGGCAAGAAGACGAACCGTCTTGTCACCCACTTTCTCTTCTGTTCAAAATTCAAAAAATTTGGAATTTGACTTTTGCCGCCAGAGAACGGGGTCGAAAGTCTCTAAAAGTTTCGACAGTTTCATTACTCTCATCTATCGAAACTTGGGGGACTGATGATAAGGGATTTATTGCTACCTAAGAAAAACCTATCTACTTGAGCATCTTCGAAGAACAAATCGTCTCTCGTATGCTCAGATTGTCTATACCATCAGAACAACCACCCTCGAAGATGGCTCAACACTTAAAAAGTAAATACGACATCATATGATCGAAGAGATATATGGCTTATCGACCGAGTGTCACGCTTTCCCACACAGTCAGAACAAGTACAACCTAGTACTGACTAAAGCATACCTAATGTCGGGTACAATGATGACACAAGGACAAAGGAGGGTCCCACGGTCGTATCCTATATATATTGTCTCATTTATTACACAAACACACACAAAATAATCCACTCTCTACTAAAACTATGCACATTTCTTTACTCATTATACATTAAATTGGTAACAATTTGACTAAGGCAGATTGTTCCATCGAAACCCCCCTCTAATCTTCCCCTGTATAATTCAGACAGGTACCCAAAGTTACCACACTCAATCAAGTCCAATCCGTTCTATTGCTAGGAAAGCACGATCTTGACTGGAATAATTAAGAAAACCAATTCGACCATCGTCAGCTAGGTTAGAACATTTGCAACGGGACTAATTGGTCAACTTGGCGTTGTTGGCTTCCTAAAAATTCTTACCCCTCAGCTTACTTTTCCTTTGTCACGCCAACAACCTGCCAAACCTGGGTTTTTGACACCTCTTGTTTCTACAGTAAAGTCAATGTTAAAGTATTGTGAACCAGTACAACTGTACAAGGTTTCTGGGATACGTTCAAATGCCTACTACGCAAATATGGAGTTCTAATTTTAAAACCACCGTCTTAATTTAGTGTTTGAACTTTTTGGAGAATCAAAATCAATACCAAATCCATAATGTTGTTAGTTTTTAATTTTACCTATAACTCAAGCTATAACAGTCATTATGGTAGCACTTGGGATATCAGATCGAGGGTCAATCAAGTTTATTTTTGTAAATCAAGTCTATCTCGAGTGTGACTATGCTCGCAGATAGTCTCTTTGGACTCGGAACATTAGACCCGTCGGGTTCAGGTATGGTCTAGTTCTAAACCCTTGAATCCGTGAACCTTTTTTTTTCGATGGTCGGACCCTACCACCCTGTTTGCAATGCTAGCAGTCAGCACATTGTAAGGCTCTGTTCTTTTCGTCTGAATAGAACTGAATAGAACTGAACTGAACTGAACTGAACTGAATTGAAGTATAGTACAAAATATAACTAAGCAAGATTGAACAGAACAGAACAGAACAGAATAGATGTGACGCCCCACCTTAACTACCGTATAATCTAGTTAAATTATATGTGCGTTTACTACTTAAAATTATGTGCTTTAATTCCGAGTTTAATTTTATTTTAATTAT
>JAQRGC012292162.1:0-16612 GCA_028659135.1 Plantago lanceolata
AGGGGAGAGAACCTGTAGTGTAAGGAAAATAAAATAGGTCAAGCCAGACTTAGAAGGTTATCCCAGGTCAAGTGCTACCAATGGAATTAAAGACTTGCTAGTTGCTACATGCCCAACCCTTATGTTTGGCACTTATTTTTTACACTAGTTTTACATTTTTTAGCGTCAGAATCGTGTCATTCGTGTGTTTCATGTTTGGTACTCGCGGCTTTATAATGCAGCAGAAGTTTGAAGATGGATAAATAGCGAATTCAACACGTGGCAGAGTCCGATCCGTTCGGGTTATGGAAACATATAGTTGGGGAACCACCTAAGCCTAGGAAAGGTGTGAAAGGGGGTAAGAGGGAGGCCAATAAGAGAGGTTTTTCGGCTAGCTTGAGACTATCGAACAAGATTCTTGGTGGGAGTCTTTCTCAAAAACACACGAAGGGGGGTAAGGATTTGGTTGAAGGCATCACAAGGAAGAAGCCGAGAAGGGGGAGGAGGATAGCGGCGGAAGTGCGTGATTCTCATTTGATTGGTGGTGTCGAACCATCTAGTAGTGAAATTGGGGCTTGTAACTTAAGATTGATGCTTGACAACCCACCCACTTCGGAAGTGGTGGAAACCTTAGAGTTGGGCAAAGCTTTGGGAGTCTTAAAGGTTGAGGACGAGTTAAGAGTGGGTCCCATTTTGGCTTCTTGGGAGGAAAGAGATAGAAGGAATGTCGAGGAGTTGGCCTCAAACATGGGTTTAGGTTCGTTGAGATGTGGATCATGAAGATAGTGAGCTTTAACATTCGAGGTTTAGGAGGTTTAATTAAGAAAAGGGAGGTAACTAGAATTTTAAGCCAAGAGATAGTGGAGTTTGTGTGTTTACAAGAAACTAAAAAATCTTGTTTCCTAAAGAACGAGATTGAAAGCCTTTGGGGAGGTACTAACGTGGATTGGGTTTACTCCGGGGCTTGTGGGGCCTCCGGGGGTTTGCTTTGCATGTGGGATACGAGTGTATTTCAATTGGAGAGCTTTTGGGATGAGGAAGGGGCCTTAGGGGTGTTGGGTCTTTGGAATGGCATTAATGTTAACATAGTGAATGTTTATGCACCATGTGTAGCTTCAAAAAGAGAAGTGCTTTGGGGTAAAATCCTTGAGAAGTTGGGTGGTGATAAGGAGGGTAGATGGTGCATTTGTGGAGACTTTAATGAGGTGAGATCGGAGGTTGAAAGGAAAGGGACAAGAAAGGTGGGGTTTAAGAAGAGCATGAAAGCTTTCAATGTGTTCATCGAGGGAGGTAACTTGGTAGACTTACCATTGGGGAGAAGAAGGTACACGTGGTATAGGGATAATGGTACGTGTTGTAGCCGACTTGATCGCTTTTTGCTCTATAATGCTTGGCTTGTGCAATGGCCGTCTCTTTGTCAAGTGGGGTTAAAGAGAAGAATCTCCGATCATGTTGCGATCTTACTTAAAGATGATGTATGAGATTGGGGACCGAGACCCTTTCGGTTTGTGAATGCTTGGATTAATGATAAGAATTTTAGGAAAATTGTTGAAGATGCTTGGAAAGAGAACGGCATTAAGGGTTGGAGTGGCTTTGTAGTTATGGAGAAGTTGAAAAAGGTGAAGAAAAGGATTAAATGATGGAGGGCTTATTAAATGATCTGGATATAAGCTTGGAGAAAGGGGCTGAAAACGTGGGCTCTGGGAGGACAGTGAGGCCATCAGGTAACAGGCCTCTTTCGGTGGGCCGAAATTTGATGAGTGGAAATTCAGTGGGCCTGCGAGATGGGATTTCTGGAGATCTTTCAATTGGGCCTGGTCGGCGTTTGGTAGGGTGAAAGTGGGCCTGGCGGAAGGTAATCAATTTGGAGGAGACAGTGGCATTGAGTCCAGCGCTTCGGGCAGTAAGGACGGGCTCAAGGTTAGGGAAGAAATTGTAGGTGAGATTTTTAAACTTCTCTCGTTCAAGGAAAGTGTTCGTTGCCAACAAGCTAAAAGGAAATGGATCAAAGAAGGGGATGCGAACTCCAAGTTCTTCCATGGAGCGGTAGCAAGGAGAGGTAGATTGAAGGCTTTACGAGGGCTAAGATTGAATGGAAGTTGGGTTGAGGATGTGAATGAGGTTAAGAAAGGTGTGCTTGGGTTTTTTGAGGAACACTTCAAGAAAAGAAAGGACGCGGTTTGCAATTTGATTAACTTGGAGGGTCCTTCTTTATCCGAGACCTCTAGCTCTCTTTTGGAGCGACCTTTTGGAGAGGAGGAGATCAAAGAGGCGGTGTGGGATTGTGGGCATGATAAGAGCCCGGGTCCGGATGGCTTTGGAGGTTTGTTCTTTAAATCCTTTTGGGGGGTGGTCAAAGAGGACTTACTTAAGGTTTTTGCGGAGTTCCATGTGAATGGGAAGCTTTGCAAAGGGATCAATAGTACCTTCATCACTCTCATTCCAAAACGTGGTAACCCTTTGACTTTGGGGGACTATAGGCCCATTTCTCTTGTGGGGAGTTTATACAAGGTGATCGCTAAAGTCCTTGCTAAACGTTTGAGCATGGTCTTGGAGGAGGTTATTGCTCAAAATCAATCGGCCTTCATAGGCAATCGCAACATTTTGGATGGCATTCTCATTGCCAACGAAATTGTGGATGAGGCTAGAAAAAAGAAGAGAAAGGCGATTCTCTTCAAGATAGACTTTGAGAAGGCTTACGACTCCGTTGATTGGGACTCTCTTCTACATTTGTTGAAGTTGTTGGGTTTTGGTGAGAAATGGATTACTTGGATATAAGGAGTGCGTAACAACGGTTCATGCTTCTATTTTGATTAATGGGAGCCCTACAAAAGAGTTTGCCTTCAAAAGGGGGTTAAGACAAGGTGACCCCCTATCCCCGTTCTTGTACTTAGCCATGGCGGAGTGTTTGAGTAGGTTGATTGAGAGGGCTTGTGGACTTGGTAGATGGAAACCGGTCCTTGTGGGTGCTAGTAAAGTCTCAATATCTCACCTCCAATTCGCGGATGACTCTTTGTTTCTTGGAGAAGCCACTCTTGAGAACATTAAGGCAATGAAAGGAGTGTTGAGACTTTTTGAACTTGCATCGGGCCTTAGAATCAATTTCAAGAAGTGTACTCTAATGGGTGTTGGAGTGGAGGAGAATGTGTTGAAGGATTGGGCTAGGTTGCTTAATTGTGGAGTGGGAAGCCTTCCTTTCTCGTACTTGGGGCTACCGGTTGGTGGTCTAGCTTTGGACAAGAAGATTTGGAAAGGGGTTAAAGAGAGCTTTGTTAGAAGACTTGGTTCTTGGGAAAATAAGTTCCTTTCTCTTGGAGGAAGATTGGTCCTTGTAAACTCGGTTCTTAGCTCTCTACCCATTTACTACCTTTCTTTCTTTAAGCTTCCCAAGGGGGTGGGGAGAGAGTTGATGGGGTTGCAAAGAAATTTTCTTTGGGGAGGGGAGGTGGGAAAAAGAAAGCAAAAAAATTCCGTGGGTGGCTTGGGAAAAGGTGTGCAATCCTAAAGGCAAAGGAGGTCTAGGAGTGAAGAACCTTTTGTTGTTTAATGAAGCGTTGTTGGGAAGATGGGTGTGGAGGATCATGAAGGGGGAGAGTGATCTTTGCTTCAAAGTTCTACACTCTAAATATGGAGCTTGGAAGGATAATGTTGAGGCTTTCTTGTTAGGCAAAAAAGGAACAAGTAAATGGTCCGATTGGTGGAGGAATATTCTAGCTATTGGTTCGGGTGCTTGGTTCTCTAAAAATTGCAAAAAGATGGTGGGGGAAGGTAAAGAAACGCTTTTTTGGGAGGAGCATTGGATTGATGCTAAAACCCCTTTGAAGGAGCTCTTTCCTCGGCTTTTTAGGATTGAAGTGGAGAAGAGTTGCAAAGTTTGGGATAGAGTGAGAGTGGAGGGGGTGACCGGTTGCTTCCAAGGGAGATGGAGAAGAGAGCTTTTTGAATGGGAGAAGGAAGAAGAGGGAAAGCTTGAGAAATTGGTAGACGATTACCATTTCAAGGAAGGAGAAAAAGATGTGTGGTGGTGGGGGATTGTGCAAGGAGGGGCATATTCTACTAGTGGGGGGTACATGGTGCTTAACACCCATGAAGGAGTCCTTGACCTTGCTAGATGGACTAAAACTATTTGGGCCAATCTTGTACCCTCTAAGGTGAATGCTTTCATTTGGAGAGCTCTCCAAAGACCGCATTCCGATAAAGGTGAACTTGAGGAAAAGGGGGGTATTTGTGAGTGACTATGATTTCCTTTGTAAAGGGTGTGACAAGGAGGAGGAAACCTCGGTTCATTTGTTGGTAGGTTGTAGCTTTGCTAGGAAGGTTTGGGAGTTAGTTTGGGATTGGTTGAAAATTCAAGGTGCTAATGGTTCGGACTTGTTTGATAGTCTTGAAGACTTTGTTAGCAAAGCCCCTAAGGGAAAGAAGAAGGTGTGGCAACCTTTTTGGCATTGCACAATGTGGAACATTTGGCTAGCACGGAATCAAAAGGTGTTCAAGGGGGATCTTCCATCCCCTTGGAGTGTTTTGGAGAAGATAAAAGTGAATTGTTGGGGATGGCTCAAAGGAAAAGGAGAGTTAGCGAATTATAGCCGTTTGAATGAGTGGTTCTTGGAGCCACGCCATTGTTTGAATTTGTAGGAGGGGTGTCTTTGGTTCTTATGAGGGAGGGGGGCTGTTTTGACTAACTCTTTTTTTAAGCTTGGTTTTGGTTCCTTTTTGTATTGTAGGGCACGTGAAGTCTTGCCACCCCCGTGGGTTCTCCTCTCGGCTCCAAGTCGGTTGGTGGGTAAGGGACTTGAAGTTCGGATCCTTAAGGGTTCGAACTTTGGGTTTTAATCCAAGTCTAATCAATTTCAAATTGATTTATCATTCTTGGAGTGCTCGTTTAACTTGATTTGGGGATTCGATCGTGGTTGGGTCTTAAATTTCCATTTCAACGTCTTAACTAATTACTTGTGGGCTCTTGGTCATATTTTAAATTGCTTGCAACTTGGTGATAGACGAAAGTGAGGACTAGAATTAGATAGGATCCAATACAAGCCATCCCGCATTAACAAGGACGGTCCTTGGCGTTTGATGGACATATTGTTGAACCTATTCTAGTGTGCTATCCAAATGTTTCGTCTATGGTCATAGGGTGGAGGAATATGAATCACTTGCTTCACGAGTAGTTGGGGTCGGTTAAGGTGGGTGTCTTTTAGATGGGTTTGATGCTCCATGGTTTTGAGTGGGATTATGAAGGGTGGTCTTTCTTCAAGAGTTTGAATTTTGATGGTGCTGACGGACTTGAGGACACTGGTGTGTTAGTGATCCTTGGTGGTGTACCAGGCAGTACCCAATCTTGGCAGGAGGGGCTTTTCTTGTGATGATACCATGGTCTAGTAGCCTCCCTGTTTTTCTGGTAGCTTTAGGCTTCTTAGTTGTTTACTGCTCAAAGGCCCCTGTTTTGTTTGTGTTGTTGAGATTTTGGGTTTCTACCCGGGTTTCGTGTTTGTGGTGGAGCTTTCGCTTCTAATAAAATGCTTGGGGTGAAAGTTGGCCCTCGGATTTTATTTGGAAACGTTAAGCAAACACTGTTTGGTTATTGTTTTGTAACATTGGTGAAGTTGTGTAAAACTTGAGCATTTCTTATGCTCGTTTGTTAATATAATTTATTCACCGTTTCAAAAAAAAAAAAACACGTGAATTCTATAGCGATATTCGATAGAGTGAACAATCATGATAAACAGAGTAACTCTCTGTGACTGAAATCCTAAGTTTTCACACAATACAAAATTACAAAATGAAACATAAAGTGCAAAAGTAGCTTGAGCTTGACAATATATTCTATTCTGCTGGAGCTATCAACTCTAAGATGCTGCTATATTTTGGACCATAAGGAGTGCGTACTCAGAATAACAAGCATATCAGATCTTGCAGGCTCAAACACACCCATGCCATTGCTATCATTTTCAGCATCATGAAATGATTCATGAAGGACAAACTATGAATACAAGTGATAATTTGCCGGCTAATTTTCAATTTTTATACTGACTAGTTCGTTTTGTTTCTTTTCTATTTGCAAAGGTAGTAGTTGAGACTTGAGCTTGACACAGTCAAAAGACCTAGTCTTGGGCCTGCAGTCTTTCGTTTTTATTTAGGACGCAGAAACAAGAGATGTTCTGTCTTCAAGGCTAGCTAGCTCAGGCTACTGAGACAGCTAACAGGACATCGATCAGGATCAAGTAGGCTGCTTAACATGCATACACACTGAGATGGCAAACCAATGTTCTATGTATAAGGGTTCATGCCCATCTGGAGATCTAATGTTCCCAGAGAAACACTGTCTCTAACCTAAAAATGGACAAGGATAATACATAGCCAGAGCCCAGAAGCAAGAGGAACCAGTAACTTTTATTGGTTATGGCCTGTGCCGGACGAGGTTACAAACAGAACAGGCGCTAATACGCTTTATGTGGAATCCAAAGCCAAACTGGGATATTGGTCAAACAAGTTCTACAAATTTCGATAGATAGAAAGCACAGTTTATCCACAATGTAACAGTCCAACTATTTGGATCATGCAAGTGTTTTCCTGTTTATATGGTAAAAATAATCAACCTCACAATTGGAATATGATTCATACAACAACTAGTGCAGTCACACTATGCTACAGCTAATAAGTCTCAGTTTCAGCAAGTCCACTAACATAAAATTAGGCATGGCTGCTAACCTGGCTGGAAGCCTGGAATGAACAGAAATTGCAGTTATCTTCAAGACCCATGAGACTTGGATAGTGAAGTCGAATTCTGTGCCTTTAGAGTTTCATATGTCGATTTGAAGTCACTATGGGAAGACATAATAGATCTCTCTCGGCCTGCAAACGCAGTACTAAATTTCTTGATCTCCTCCGCGAAATTTTTCCGCTTCCTGACTTCAGTATTTAGCTCCTTCAAAACCTGCTCCTTTTGTCCGGTGACAAGTGCAAGCATTTCAGATGAACTGGAGACTCTTTGGTGGAGTGCATCTCTATCTTCTTTCAGAAGATGGAACTCCCTCTCCAGGCTATGATACTTTCCTTCCGAAACTTCAAGAATCTGGTTAGTTTCACGTAACACTTTCTCCAGGTCATTGTACTTCTGTCTGGCTGTTTGCACTTCATTTTCCATCGACTTCTTCCAGCAAGCAATTTGTTGTCCCAGAGTGCCCTTAATCAGAGTATTAAAAGTGTCATGTAAACAAGCAGCAATGAGAGGAAGCCTAAAAGAATGAGCATCTCCGAATGGGCCAACTAGGGTTAGGGAAAGAAACCAAGGTTTACTGAGACAGGGGAGTCAGCCTATGCATCTTAAACTTTGGTTACTGAGACAGCTGCTGATATAACAGAATGTAAGGACTGTAGGACTTTCCTGAACCAAATTACTACGAGTGGCATAGAGAAAAGCTCAAGCACATGTATTCACAACTGAAATTGATTATTAAGCTAAATGATGTGAACTTAACTTCATTATTAAGCTAAATGTTTATGTATGCACATCTAAAATTGATAGGTTGAGCTGGTACCTATAGAATCTAATCATGATCTCAGGGATGCATTTGACCAGTTTATGTAGGTGCATCTGCAATCGATAGGTTAGGCTGACATCTATTGAGAATCATTTCATGATCTCAGGGATGTATTTAAACAGGTTATCAATTCTTCACGAGTCTAGGGATTTAATAGAACTTGTATAATGTTCTTTTACTCACAACTTATCAACCTCCACCCCCTATCTTTTACCTTGGAATCCTTCAAACAGATCATGTTAAGTGGACACATTTAGTTTGTATCATAGTATATGTAGTTCATCTGAAACTTAATTCAGTTTTATAGGAGGAAAGAAGAAAAGAAAGAAAGGAAAAAAAAACACTCAAATGAACAACAGAGATACATGCACACCTTTCAACCAAGAATGACTATAAGTGGTTAACAACCACAGAATTTCAGGTCAATCACGTAATATGCCAATTACATACTAAACAGACAAGTGGTTTTACTCATTTGCTGGATAATTCAGAAAACTATTAGATGATATAATTGGAACAGAAGATAGATATTCCAATTGCAAGAATGGAACAAAGTAATAAAAAAATCATATGATTTCTTGATTTACATGATAGAGCAGCTACCTCAAATTTGCTCTCATGCCGATCCTCCTTATGTGCATCCTCTGGAGTTGAAGAATGTGATAACACTAAAGACGAAATTGTGCTTCTCAATCTCTCACTGAGCATATTGCATTGCTCCTGGATTGGACAATCATTACTAGAGGAGGCTTTCTTGTCATCCATAGTGTTTGATAGATGAGATTCTAATGTAGAGAAAAGACAAGTGCCCAATTCACTGGCTGTAGAGAGTATTTGGGCAGATCCAGATGTCCCATCAGGTACAAAGTTCTGTCAAGAAAATAACAATGGGAGTTAATATTTAGACCCTTACTGATCAATGCACAACACATCATGATTACAAAGTTAAAACATAATTGCATCACCTCTAGACCAGAAATCAAATCATTGTAAGTATCTTTGCAATTTGTCACTGCCATGAGCAGAGTTTCAGGAAGTTCACGGATTCGTAACACCTCTTGTTGGAGTTCAGACATCTCGCATTTCAGTTTATCATTGAACGATGTCTGTTCCACATACTTCATCTGAGAAATGGAAAAAGAGAGAATCATTGAGTGACTTAGAAAGTAAATGTTAGTGAAACAGACTAAACTGGTGTTTCCTTAATGTATTTAACAGATACTAACCTTGAGTTCATCTCTTTCCTCTATGACCTGTTTAAGCTGCCTACGGAGAATTTGTGCCTCTGGGTTGTCGTCATTCATTGTCTTATCCTGTAATAAGCTCTTATCTAAGTAGTAGAGAGAGTGAAAATTGTTCATACTCAACATGATTTGAATTTGGCTTAAGATTCTTGTAGAGAACTGTATAACATTGCTCAAAGACTCTGAACCAATTTGATAATATTGATGGCTTGGCTAACCATCATAAATCAGGTCAGAAGACAAGGACATAGGTGTTTTACAATGCTCACCAGTTTCTCACTAAAATAGATAAATAGCTTGAGAATACATAGTTTAATGCACATATACAGTTGTCAATTGTGTTCAGAAGTACCGATAGCTTTATGACTTAAGTGGATATCATTACGGTTAAGGTTAAATTTTACAAGCATCTCTTTTATCATTAAATCATAGATAAAGTTTGAGAGGAAGACTGTAACTTTTGTACCCTGATTAATCATGATGAATGATGAAAATATTCTTATGAAATAGATTCTTTAAAAAAATAAAGTAACGTAAATAAGTAAAATTCTATAAGACATGACAGTATTTCAGTAAGGAATTATAAACGAACAGTATGTGGAAGATTTAAATTGTACCATTACCTCGCAGGGAGGAAATGATTGAGCTTTTCCTGCAGGAGTCATCAGAAATGAATCCAGATCGGCCGTATAACCTCTATTCATTTTTGTCCATGTATCTTCATCAGCAAAATCACAAAATGTATCTGACAGTGGACTACACTCTTGTGGCAGTGGGCTACACTCTTGTGCCGAGTATTCTGATCGCTTAGCGACAAAAACATTGGAAGCTGGTTTAAAACATGGTGAAGTAAAAGAATCTTGTCTGCACATCCTGCTACTACCAATGCTTCCATCTAGACATTCTTTGGTCCCATTCTGCATCAGCACGTTAAAATTTTAAACCAAGATAATAAGAAAGTATGTGATGGAACAAAACGTGGTTAATTGTTTGAGTCATTATGACTAATTGTGCAGCTCATGACTCTCATTGATCAACAATGTAGTTTATTTTCGCAGTTTCAACAGCAAAGAAAATGTAGGTATACTAAAATCACTCGTGTTTTGATAATGTAACTTTAAAAAAGGATTCCTGCTCAGAAACAACAAGTTAAATGCAGGTGCCAGGTATACTATACCAACGCGTATTTGATCAAGATCTGTGGTTCCATCCTTCCGAGACATTCACTCGGTTTAAACAAAATCACATTCTGGGCTCCTGCTATTTAGTGCTACTTGCATCAGTTTATCCCTTTGGAGTTAAGGGAGAAGATAAAATCTCACATCAAGGATAATAGCCCACAAAATGAAGGCGCATGGATCAGAGTTCAGACTATTGAGAAAGAACAGCAAAATTTGGGAAAAACGTGATGCAGAATGAAAACAGAGGACGCCATGCAAAATTTACCTCTGACGAACCATCAGAATCTGAAGCAATTACTACTTTGCTGAGATTTTCAATTTTCATTTGTTGCTCCCTAATGCACTGCTCACGCTCTTTCTGCGATCTCCTTTCTTCCTCAAGTTCTGTAGCAAGTTTCTCTCTTTCCAACTCATACTGATGAATAAAAAGTATTATCAGTGAATTAGAAGATATCAAAATGCATATGATGTGACAAAGTTATCCGGAAGAGCTACCTTTAGCATGTCATTCCTCAATTTCAAGATTTCTTGTTCCAGCACTCCCGAGTGAGATCCCTGATGGAATAGTTCAGGTCAGCTAACCCATGCTTTCACCTTGCTATAAAATAAAATGATGGTACCTGAAGCTTCTTTCGTAATTGCTCAATTTCTAATTTTTGTCTCTTTAACAAGGCAGCATCCGTTAATATCTGAAACACATCATCAAGTAGATATATATTAGTATCAGTTTCGGATGAAATACGTGAAGGCTACAAAGAGTTAAGTTTTAGACATGCTGTCACGCTGGAAGAGGGAGGAAATTGTTTTTCATTTTAAAAAGAATTTTCTGCAATTTGTTTCTTGCAGTGTGAGTGTGCCAGTGATGGAGCACAATTGCACAAAGCAAGAGGGTTCATACATTCAACTAAAAACAAGTATGAATGTCCCAACAGAGGACAATTACTATGCAAGTATACAACAATATCCATCAGGTGTCAACTATCAACAAAATATAATGCAAGAAATTTGGAGGGTGTTACAGGTGAAAAAATTACTTGGTAAATGAAAAGCAAAGTTTTGGTTCTCATATGTAAATAAGAGTTAGTTTGGCTTCTTGGAGATGAAAAGATTTATCGCCAAGAACCTATCTTGAGACAAGATCTTCCAGTTTTAAAACTGACTTGTTTTCTTGCAGAATGACTCCTTTATCTTCATTTATTTCCAATTGGCATTGTAAAAATGTAAATTAATCAATCCAAACATCAGTCAACCCGTTCAAACCCTTTCGTTAATGGAAACATGTTGGATTCTAGACATTTCGTCAACAATAATAACATTGATCATGACAATACATATCAACAAACAACACCATGCACCCTTTAACCTTACAAAATTAGGATTACTTAAGTACATCATGCAAGCCTGGGACAAATGCAAGCATAGAAGCCAAAAGTGATACTATGTTTTGTCAATCAGAGATTATGTAATCAGTCTTGATATTAGGTCTTTACATTATTTGGGCTTTGTGGGGTTTTACCTCATCTATATAGTCTGCACCTTTGTATCATCCAGATCATAAAACTATAATCATTCAGAGGTAATTCATCGTTCCTTAGCATTGTTTCTTAGTATATTTGCCATGTTTCATGAGCAATATTATTATCAGAACATGTTTTCTTGACGAGTATGTGGAAATTAGAAACAAGAAAAGACATACAATATAGTGTTCACTTAAGCAGAGATGTCATTGTTTAAACGACTAATCATACCTCATTCACTTGGACACAATTGGTAATCTTTTTCGCTCTGCTGGCAAATTGAAGTGTTCCTTTTGATTCTTCAACATGATCCTACATATTTATGGCAGTTCCCACATTAAACTTGATATAAGTAAGCGACGGTATATATAACAACAAATAACTTCTACTACCTCCTCCGGTGCAACAGTGCAAATTATTGATGTTTTTGCATTGCCGCCAAGAGCAGGCTGAAGAATGCGAGTAAGCTTACTGTCACGATATGGAATGTGAGCCCTGCATAAGGAATATGAAGAGTCATAATCATCTAGAAGTACTTATGTAGAGTTAGAACTTTTGCAATGACAGATTACCTTTGTTTTCCACCCTCACTCAGTTTGTTTATCACATTACCAAGAACCATTAAGCTCTTATTAATGTGTTTCCCCTCCTTCAGACGAACACCCCCAGCACCAGTTTTAGCAATCCTTTCAGATCCAGCCAAGTCAACTAAGTTCTATGAAATAAAAAGGAAATCTTAGGTGAAAATTAAAAAAAAATTAACTCTTGTTCTGCTTTCTGGAAAAAAATTAATTTACGCAGGTAGTAGTTCATCAAATCAAAAGATATCAAGAAAAGCAATGTCTTGAGTACAAAGTACAAACCAAGACAGAGACACGTATAGCATCTTCTGGGCTTGAATTGAAATCCTTTTGCTTGCTTTCAATAACCTGCCCATGAACAAAAATTAAGATGATTTGAAATATCAGAGGTATATACTGAATCATATACAGAGATAAAGGCACTTCAGTAGATTCAAGAGCTTACCATCCTAAAGATAGTGTGAGACCTGCTACTGCGAGCATTCATGTTAGTCTCACCAAAATGTCTATTAGCTGCAAAGTTAAACAGAGATGTGTAGTTATTAAATGAAACAAAAATTAATAACAATAAATGACTTGACTAACTGCGTGCAAGTTAAATTCATTGAGTTCTAACACAGGTCAAACCTTCTCCAAGTTGGATAAGATTAAGAACTTGATCGGTGCTATTCACAATTTCCTCTCTCAGTCCTGCGACAAAAACCCCACGCTAGAGAAAAGGAACTATTAGTACTCATGTATAGAAGAAGAAAGCTGTACCACTGCAACAGTGAAAGTTGTTGGTAGATTACCTCCAAACTCTCATGAATAGGAAGTTTCTGAATGTCCACAGTTAAAAGGTCATTTATCTCTTCATTATAAATTTCCATGTAAGAAACTCGAATAAGAAACTCTCTATCAGTTGTCTGAAACACAAAAGAAAAGAAACTTAGATCAGTTGCCTCGTATAGATATTATGTGTGTATAACAATGAAATCTTTTTACCATCTCAATTTTAGCAAAAATATCCTTTACAGCCCTGTGAATGATACCAGGATCATTTTCTGAACCATTCATGGTATATGTCTTCCCGCTGCTTGTTTGCCCGTAAGCAAATGCAGTTCCTGCAGTGTTATTCAAAGTTATCAACCGGAAGTACAGAAAAGTTAAAAGATAAAATGTGTTGCGTTTAACTGATTGCAAGTTCTGTATTCAGTATTTCATTATGAAATAACATAGATTTGTGACTATTTACAAGAACGGACAGACCATTTTAGTAAAGACATAGCTGTTTAGAATATCAGAAGTTAGTGATGGATAATAGTACTATGTTGTGGGTCTCTGCAATGTGCAACCTCGACCAAATTCTATAATATGCTCCCGAAGAAAGGGGAATGTAAAATACCCAGTGCTCAGTCCAGTAAACCAAAATAACTTGCATTCTACCTTATAAACTTTGCACTGTGTGTTTGCCAAAGCAAAATTTCTCCTACTAATTCGAAAAGTTCATATTTCCTACTAGTCCAAAACATAAACCGAAACAAACGTTCAACTGATTTTGTGCATAAACACCTCACGAACTACACTAGAATTTGAAATAAATGCATATTCAAAAATGATACTGTACTAGACACTTGGCAACTTCAGTACTGAAACAAACAATCAATTCATCAGAATCATTACCATTAAACCCCTCCACTGCAGCATGAATAACATCCCTAGTGAGAAGCTCGTAAACCGCGGCATTACTGCTACCTTGATCAAACACATGGTCTGCATAAAAGCAAAACAGTTTACTGAAAAAACTAAAGCAATTAAGTGAACTTAAAGAGCACAGCTTCACCGAAACGATTGGGATTGAGGCTCACCAAAAGCAAACGACAGCCCTGGAATGGGAGTATCCTCAGATCTGTAGAGAGAAATGCGGTTGGTGTCAACCTTCCAGTGGATTCCATTGACAGATTCTTCACTGTTCTTCGAAGGCCGTACTCTGACTGCCACGCAGATCTTCTCCATTTCGTCACTCTCGGAAGCAATTGAAAGGTCGATTGATTTTGCCCTCTTTGTCCGTTGAAAAGATGCTAAAATTTCAAATTCTAGGTTTCCGATGGGCGGGTATTGGATGTTTGAAATTTTACTGATTGGGCATTTTTGGCATTGAGCTCACTGAACCAAAAAGAACAGTGGACATTTGCACTAATACCACTGAGATATGAGATATTTGCATCGAAACACACTGATCTAAAGAAATTTTCAATTTAGCGTGGATCAAATTAAGTCAATTTTCAATGTTAAGTCATCTTTGCAAGAACGATTAAGCACTTGGTAATATAGAGTTATAAGGGTGGTCGAGTGGTAAGAGAGCTGAAATAGCATTGAGAATGTGGTGGTATTGACTATTGAAGTCTTCTTGTAACGTGAAGTTTGATTGTGACAAGTGGGCCACCTATGTTCCCCTTTTGTAGTTGTTTTGTACTTTGATGTAAAAAAAATTCTTTGTAAAACAAAAAACAAGCTTAAGTTAGATGTAATATTTGTGACACTTCAACCCAATAGGTAGCCGAAAAGTTCATATTCCTACTAGCCCAAACATAAAACCGAAACAAACGTTCAACCGATTTTGTGCATAAACACCTCATAAACTACACTAGAATTTGAAAATAAATGCATATTCAAAAATGATTATCTGTAATCGTAAATTACTCAAACAATTAGACTCAGTTACTTTAAAAGAATACAAACTTTTATGTGAGATTGTTTTCGCTTTCTTTGTTAATCCCGATGGAAGGGAGCTATGTACTGTTTCACAAACACAATGAAGTGTATATGAAACTATTAGGCTAACTAAATTTTCACTGCAAACCAAAAAAATATTCTCCACCAAAAGAGAATTGAAAGAAGAGTATAGTGGTGAGTTCATTGTTTACAATCCATATCTAAATCATTTGAACTAAACTTGGTCCAGTGTTAACCAAGGAAATTTCTTTAATAATCTCATGAAGTGCATCACTATCTTCAAGTATACTAGTGTGTGAAACCTCAGGGATCTTGATCATCTTAAGAGCTTTACCCTTATTGCCATTTTTTATCCACTCTGTTTCCAATGCTAGCAAGCTTATCATGTTCACAGTGCCATCTCCATCACCATACACAACGTCTGGCCTCTCATCAAAATCGCCCGTTGGGTACACAACCTTCTCTGCCGTCTTCACTCCGCTACCAAAAATGCACGTAACCGGAACTTGTGGCACGGCAAAACTCTCAACCATAGGCAAAATACGCGAATTATAGGGACCCACGCCTTCCGGAAACCCAATATCCTCAAGAAACTGCGGGATATCAGAGCTTGAGTATGTCGCACTAGGTGTAACAACTAAAGGTTCAGTCACATTGAAGACTTTTGGTGATGGCATGAGCCATAAGTTACTTGAACAACTCCTCTGCTCTTCCCTTACAAACAACGGGTTCACTAATGGAACTCCGAGCGTGTTGCCAGATGCAAATGTGCTCAATTCTTCGACAGTTCCGCCCCATGGTGCTGACAATGCAACTAAGTGTTTTATGTACTTATCACACCATGTGACTGGATTGCGATTTAGAAGTTCAAGAGCAAAAAGGCCTCCTAAGCTGTGTGAAATAAGGATTACCGGCTTTCCTCCGTTGGAGTTGCTAGTTGATTCTACTAGGTCTTTTAGGTCGTCTAGGAACTTCGATGCCACTTGTGACGGGTGACCAGGTGCTGCTAGAGCGTATCTGAAATCGTACGGTGCACCAAACAGGCTTTCTCCGGTAATGTAACCTGCTCCTTCCAGTAAAGTCACTAGAGGTTCCATGTATGATGTAATTTTCCTGCAAGTATTTTCCAAGTGCAATATGTTACATGATGTACAAGTGATGAAAATCCAAATGTCAACAATGTCACTGAAGACTGAACCCTTTAGAAGTGAAAGTGTGAAAGTGTGAAACTGTGCAAGGCATGTTTGTTAAGGCCAAAAAGCATTTTGGCCTATATTTCAAGTGTCCTTCAAGTTCACACGGGAGCGATTTGATCTTACACGTTTAAACTTCGATACAATTGTCATATCACAAACGGTACTACTCGATCCAACTTCTAATGTTGTATGGTATACGTTATCAAATTAACACGAGACAACTAGCGAACATGATATAAACCGAACATGAACATAATTGTATGATCGACAGTAACACGAGTCGGGTATAAAATCTTACTTGAGGTGGGGATTAAGATACAGAAGTCCATCAGTAGAACCAAAATGAGGGACTCTAGTCTCAACTCCAGGTGCATTAAAATAGTCATCCTTCTCCTCGTCATAGTAAATCATCATCCTCTCACTGAAACATTTCGTAAACGGTCCTAGTAGCACGCTGGGGTCGAACCAGAGCCTGAACCAACCGTCGGGGTCCTTATTCACCGGGTACCATCGGTTGCACAACAAACTGGTAGGCTTGTACTGCGGTGTTAGCCTAGCTTCTAGCTGGTTGCCACCACTTCCGGGTATAAGGATTACCGGGTGCAAGTTGCTGGTGACACTTTGGAAGGCACAGAATGTTAAGGCCATTGATATGTAT
>JAQRGC012292169.1:0-10322 GCA_028659135.1 Plantago lanceolata
TAATTTTTAAAAATAAAATGTACAACCATATAAACCGATACATAATAATACAATCATGTGTGAAAATCAGGAAATGTATGGGAAGTAACATGATTTTGTCCCAGAGATGAACTAGTTAGTATTTGATTGGGCCAATAGGCCCATATCATTGATATTGGTTGTAGGCCCAATAGGTTAGATATAATCCTCCTTTAATTAACAAGTTAATAAGAAGGCGAATATATTTTAAGAAAGAAAAGTTATGATACCTCTACCTGAGCAATTAAGTTAGGCCTCATTAAGGAAATTGGATTTGTAGATCTATGAATATGATCGTTGTCGAGTCTGTTAGAAATTCAAAATGATATTAAGACGTAAATGGTGGTTGGTTACGTCCAGTGGTATTCAACAAATATAAATTCTTTGTTCTTGTATAGTCCATCTATTGATGCATAATGTATATAATATGGATCATCTCGCCTTGTCGTTATACTAATACTTTTTTTTTAAATGACAAATCTACTTTATTCCACTTTTACACAGAAGATTATAAGTGCTTATTCAACCACAAACAATTAATTAAGGAATATACCCTCCTCGATGAATACACGATGAAGATTTGATTAAAATATCCATCAGTTAGTACATGTGTATAGATGACCTACATGAAGCTTATTAGTTGGTCCAATAATAATGTGAAATGAATAGAGACGACATCGATTGATCACCATTCTATTCTATTATGTTGACGGAGTATTATTTCCTCTAGCTAGGTTTGTATTGTGCATTTAATGCATGCATCTAACTACTGAATTATGAATATTCAAATATCCAATCATCATCATCATCACTTGATCGACCTGCCCGCACTCGGCCTTGGGTGTTAGTTATGAAATTAAGGAGGAATGAATAATTTAGTTGACTCACTGACCGACCGACCGACCCTGCTAGCTCGACTTTACTTAATTAACGTGGAGTGTACGTTAGCGAAGAAGCAGTCCAAATTTGTTCGCCGAACAAGCAAGGCTCTGGCAGTACTCTAGCTGGCTTAATTTGTCAAAAAATGAACAAGTAAAATGGGGCATCATCATCGAGCACGCAGAAGTACGTACGTAAGGCTCTGGCTCCATTTGCAAATTAAACAATATATACATAGATATCACCAGCACAGATATGAAACTTCCCGTAGAATAATGAAATTACGAAAAGCTGGAAAGAATGAATGAGCTTGCTAGCTAGCTAGCTAACAAGGTGTTTGATGATGGATATGAATATGATGATGGATTGATGGTGTACAATTAAGTAACTAAAAATAGAGGATGAAGGAAGAATCTGCAGAAAAAGAATTAGCAACAGCAGAATGAACAAGTCTCCTCCTTAGCAACTCAAAGTAGTCGTCTTGATGATGATCATCAACTCTTCTTCTTCTTCTTCTTTGATTATCATCAGCAGTAGTAGTAGTAGTAGTAGAATTTATATTGCCTGCAGCATCTACCACCACCATTATCCTCGACATTACCAAACTGTAGTACTCTTCCATCATCTCCACCATTTTCCCTACTTTTATCATCCTTCTTCAATTGATCAATTCGCTTGATCGATCCTTCCGTCTCCTTCTTCTTCTTCTTCTTGATTCTTCTTCTTTCCAACCTGCAGCAGTCAGGATATATATATCTCTGGCTAATTAATTATAGCATGCTAGCTAGTTGAGGATCGGAACAAACTTTGCTTCACTGTTTAATTTCTTGTGTGAATCATCGATCCATTCATCTAGGACTAGTCCTGTATATAACAACAACATAAATTGTGCGAGTGGGTCCCTCACCAAGACGTCGGCCATATATGTGTAGCTAACTGCTAACCCATTCATCACTTTTTTTTTTTTTTTTAACTTTGAAGCTAAATTCTTTTCTTCTTCAAGCTAACGTATATATATACGTGGCTGCCTCTCTAACTTACGTATACATTTTACTAATCCGACTTTCTTAATTTTGACCACCCACTTCATTAGTCAGCAGCTAGCTACAACGAGTAGATTAGATTCATTAGATAAAGTAGATTATCATTACGTCTATATATGCTTCATTCTTCAACATAAAATTAGCCAACATATATCGCTTTGCTTTCCATCAAATTACTTAATTACGTGTGTAAGATATAAACCATACTATATAGTTACCGGTCGATCAATATTGGGACTTTGAATTCAACTTTAACTTTACAACTCAATCTAATTTTGACCACGCATAATGCTTTCCTCAGGATTCATGAAAATAGTAGTAACATTAATCATTAAGTAATCAATATTTATTATGAAACAACAAGGGGTGGTGGCGCAGTTGGCTAGCGCGTAGGTCTCATAGCTTTGTTGAGTGATCCTGAGGTCGAGAGTTCGAGCCTCTCTCACCCCATTTTTTCAATTCATTTTTATTATGCTCACGATACCTGTTTTCTTTTCTCCACCAAATTTCAGATGCCAATCTTTACCTACATATTTATCTCTTTTCTGCCAGTTATACTTATCATCCTTAACCTTAATCTCTTATTACTCTTCTTATGTAAATTTCACTAACCCCCCTTACATAAATTTCCGCCTCTTTTCCATTATACAAGTTCACTTGTTAACAAAAAAACCACATGTTTTCTTCACTATAAACATTACTTCAAGTTCCACAAAATTTATATTGAACGAAAAGAAGATTATGTTATCACTTATAGCATAGATATCCACGGAATCCAGAGGTTCATAAATAAACAACTAAAAATGCCAGTATTAGCCCTACGGAGTCAGGCAGAGAATGCTCAAGTCCTATACAAGAAAACTAAAAATAAAAATAAAAATAAAATCTTCAAGCTCTCACTCAAAATCTAAGATACATACAAAGAGCGAGGATCATGACTAAGATACTAATGGTCACCAGCAGCCTTGGCATATAGGAAAACAATGATACTGGAGAAAGGCCCGTTCCACATTCTTGCCTCTTGTCAGCTTTGCCTAAATCATGTGATTCTAATTCTTTATTTCCTTCATATGTAGCTGATTCCTTAAACTCGTCCTGCAACAATTCATGTGGATGTTAGGATTCTCAACGCGGCACTTTAATAATGGTTGAATCGAACGGCACAGAAATCTAACCTCGTCCAAATTTGATTCCTTTGGGAGGCCACACTCAAATGAGCCAACTTGAAAGTTCGTCTGAATCCTGATTCTTTGAGAAATTGTTCCATGTGAAATAGAATTCTGTGTATTTGGTCTATTCTGAGTACGCCGAGTCCTGATGACAATTCCAGTTCCAGAATTGGTGTCATTCTCCAATTCAGAGAGGCTAATACCGGATTCCTTGGAAAAGCTTAGGTTCTGATCAGTAGGGTGATAACTGAAAGGATTTGGGCCAACAGCTGCTATTTTTGAAGTGACTTCACTCTGGAATATAGACTCTTCATTAGCAATGTCCGCAAACAATTCACCTCTTTCAATAACCTAGATAACATATATGATATGTCAAATGTGAGGCCAAGACACAAAAAAAGTTTCTCAAAACAATTACCAGACAGATAATTCACTTCATTTACTGCTTAGTGACGGGAAAAGGCATAAAACACTACAAAATTACCTCGGGATGAACATTCGCATACTCAGTACTATCAAGAGACACCATAGTTTGGCTATCAGTGCAGCTCGGCTCATCTGGATCGATAAGAACTGAGCCCAAGAACATGTCCATTTCCGTAGCATTTGTTCCATACTGGGAAGGAATAGTATACTCACTATTTGAAAGGCCACTATTATTGAAACAGCTATTTAAGTTGGGATTTCCATGTGCTTCTTGCATTGGCGAAAACAATGGGGAGAACATATCCCATTCCGTTCCCCCTTGTACCGCTGGACACATATCTCCCAATAAAACACTCCATTCCTCTGCCTCCAGCTCAAGCTCGGGTTTAGGCTGCAAGAAGAACATGGCAAATATAAGTCATAGGCAAAAAAAAAAAAAAAGTTCTATTGAAATAAAAACAGATCAGCTAGTGAAACACTTTATCACAGCGATACTAACATAGTTTAGAGATACTTTCACTCACTGGAAGAGGTGTTGTGTTGGGATGGTTGTCCAACATTTCATCAGGAATATAAACATCAGTAGGCATAGGGCTATCAAATATTTCTTCCTCAGTTTTTAATGTTGGACAGCTTTCCACTATAGAAACTGGTAAGGCATCCAGGCCACCAAGTGCTGGAGTAAAGGGTACAACTTGTTTGTTTTCAGTAGATGGCGTAACTACACTCTGAGAAGGAATGTCTTCATGAACGTCACAATTTGAGCCTTCAAGGTTCTCCTCCGATTTCAAATCAGCCTTTTTGAATAGGCGGCAGAGAACGAAATCACCCTAGCAAAAGCAATCATCACATATTAGTTAAAAACTAAACAACATCAATAAGTTAATGCTTCATAAATTACAATGGTTGCAAAACCTTCATATTTCTGTGAAGTGGTTAAATGGAGCAAAATCTGGTAAAAATAGCTTATGACTTATGAGTGAATCTGGTGTCTGTTTGCAAATGGAGCATACAGGATAATTTGGAAAACTCAGAAACTTGGGCGATTGACAGTTTCAGGAGAGCTGATTCATTCTCACAGATGATGTAGGTATAATCCGGTTTGCAAATTCAGCAGTTTGCTTCATAAAAGCTAATGCAGTAGTACTTACTACTAAGTTCGTAGTAATAATTTGCAAGAACTCTTTAGAAACTTTTCACGCAAATGACAAGGTTAAAACAAGTACAGAAAATTAGTTAAATACTAGCATTTCATAGCATGTTACTGAATTCAAGTCTTGTTTCATTCATGCTAGCCTTAAACCATTGATACACTACTAATGTCTAAAACTTGTAGCAAAGATAAAACCTGAATTCAACATGACATTTAAGATTTACACACATAAGGAGTCATCCACAATCACAGCGAAGTAACACACTAAATGAATGAAGAATTGCTCAGATACAACTAACTCAAGTTCAAAATTACAAAGAAAGAGTATAGAAGGAGTCCGAACCTGTCCTGGATGAGTGCCATCAAGTGACTTATCGGTAGTACGATACTCGTGTATGACCCAACTTGTTCTCTTGCCATCAGGTGCACGGCCAGTGTAAAACACAAGAGTCTTTTTCATGCCAATTTTTGTCCCCTTCCTGGTTGCAATGTTCCGATCTTTACCGGTTGCTTTCCAGTAACCTTTCTCAGTTGCACGATTCAACCTCTGTCCATTTTGGTATTTCCGATCCTTTGGACAGAAGAAGAACCACTCGTTGTCAATTGACTCCACCACAGACATGGCTGCAACAACACCAATTATTCAATTAAATAAATAAATGTATCAAATGCCTATTTTCGAAAACAGATTACACGTCTGATCATATCATATCTAAAAGAAACAGAATATAAAGCTACATTGAAAATCCAGAAATGAAATTGAATAGTATTATATTAAAAAATAATAATTACCAGGTAAGTCCCAAGGCTCAAATTTGCAAACGTCAATTTCGCGAATAGCAGAGACATCCTTGTGGTGTCCGTTGATTTTGAGTCTCAAGTAGTGGTTAACGAGCTCTTCGTCGGTGGGTCGGAATCTGTATCCGACCGGTAAAACTTCAACAGGAACAACAGTCATTGATGATTTGATGATGATGATGATGATGATCAATCGTCAATCGAATCGTCGTATGTATGTAGGAATTAGGATCGTAGGTGATGATGAAAGTTAATACTAATAAGCAGTGAAATTGAAAATAGAGATGAAAGTAAAGTGAGCTTATTTATACTACTGTATAAATAATAATGATGATCGGAGATGACGACTAGGTTGGATGGTTTCTAGAAGGAAAAATGGTCTGTTAATACGAAAATCAGAGGGAACTTTCTCAGAAGCTCATCAACTCCCTCTGTGTATTCCGTGTTCTTCTTTTAACATTCCACTTTTGCCCCTTTAACTTAGTCCGCGAATCGAATGCAAAGAGAGACCTTTCTTGCTTCATTAATTAAATTCGTTGAGGGTATGTTCGACATTAACCAAATCGGGCGAGGCTTAGCTACTAAGTTTCAAGTACAAGTCATTCACCCAGTAACAGACTGACACGTCAACATCTCATCCCGCGATTATTTCTACGCGTCTTTCTTTGTTTTTTGCTTTATTTTCCTTTTCCTTTTATGTTTCGCTCTGATGGCAGTTTTCGCGCATTTCAGGATATTGCGTTTAGTAGATGTTCCTGTTCCCATGACCTTACTACGGATAAACAAAAAAGTATATAGTTCTGGAATTCTGGTTCAATTCTAATTCAGTTCAATCTAACTTTACCGTATAAGAAAATAAATTTTATACACCAAATAAATTCTGTTAGCTTTATAATTTTACAGTACAAATAAATTTTGTACTACTAATTTTGTATTATGCAAATAATAATAGCACGTACTTGTAACATTGGACACTGTCTTATATGCTATGTTTGGTTTCGTAAAAAAAAAACATTGGACCCTGTCTTATAGTTTCATTTTTTACTACAATTTGGCACCCACAGTGGGGCGTCGACTATCAAGATAGGAAATACATTAGCAATCAACGAGCACTAACCAACAACCATGTCACACCTGGACGATGTTTTCGTTGAAGATGTGTATGGGTCGGATGTCGCTGCATATATCAAAGCTCTAGCTGCTCAAGTGAAAAGAAAACGTTGCCAAGATCCAGCAACTCAAGACTGAATACCGTGCCATCCGGGAGGAGAACGAGGCTTTGAAGGGAAAGATGAAAGCTTTTATGCAACAAAGTCCATCAGTCAACAACCTCCATAAAGAAAAAAGGTGGTCAAATCCCAGAAGCAGGTTCATCTCGCCCAAATGGCCCCTAGTCCGGTGAGGTAAACCTGTTACATATTCAATTTGAAGCTCGCCGCCTTACATTTGAGGATTTGGAGGGGCGGTTCCCATTACTCCAATCACCTGGATGTCAAACCACTCCTCTTGAGGGGAACGAGAAGGTGCCATTTGATGACTCTAGCGTTCAAGAACATGCTGAAAATCTTCAACAAAACCAAACCATGTGAATTCTTCACAAACACATTCTGCAGGTCACCAGAACGAGGATTTGGCTTCCAAGCTTATGAGTTTAGAGTAAATTATCCAAAGGACTATTTAGAGACGAGCCAACTATATATTCAATTCATTTCAAAATGTTAGTGAGAGCAAAGTAGCCCAGAATGCAAAATAGTCTAGATGATGGAAACATATGATTTTTATATGAAAAGAATTCAAGGGATTCAATCTCACTACACTACAAAATGAGATTTATCACCCAAAGCTACTTGTTAATAGCAGCCACTCTTCACTTTAAGCTTACATATACAGAATATACAACTTTTTCATCTCCTGGTTTTCTCTTTTCTGTCAATATATTTATGGTTTCTTCCCATTCATATTCTATGTACAAAACACAAGGCGCTTTCCTTCGCTTCGACCACTCATATAAAGGCCAAGTTACCCTCATTCATCAACAGTAAAAGACCGACCTCCAAACACTGATCAAAACTCTTCTCTCTCAAATCATTTTTTGATTTCAAGGATCTTATACTTTGGCCTCCCAACGAGGTCCACCCTACTGCGCGTCTCAGTCTCTCTTGTCTTGGCAAAAACATCATGTCCGTCTCCAGCAACAACAAGCCACTGTTTATGATATCAGACGAGAGCATGGCATTCTCAGTGGTGAAAACACTACGGTCAGGCGTGCATGGTCTGAAAGAGAGTAGTCTTCAGGCCACATCCCTTTTTCTACTTCTGTGGGGAACAAAACTGCATTCTTCACACTGAATCCTATAGTTTCTTCCGTTCCATTACCGTCCTCTTTACACACTCCATCACCTTCCACCGAATATGATGATGAATTCCATATTCGTTGCTGCAGTATTGTTAAGAGTCATAAATTATTAGCATTTCTCAAAGAAATTATATATGCGTTCTTTTCAAGATAAATAAATAAAATTTAAGATATGTAAATATTACCTTAAATTGTTTATAGTCAAGAAAGCCATTTCCATCGAAATCAGCCTGCTCCCACAGTTCTTGGATCTCCTCAACACTCAGTCCATATCGACCAATCAAGTTAAGCTGAACAAGAATCAAATAAATGTTTCCATACATTAAAAGCAAAGCACTGGAGGAGAAATGAGTACACTGATTTAGAACTCAACTCACCTGCCGAAGTGCTTCACAGAATCCGGAGTAGGTAATGAAATCACCTTCACTGTCAGCTTTTAGGAAAGCATATGTATCGTCCTCAGTTAGTGAGGCTCGTCTGAGTTGATACTGCAATGGGAAATATACACTAGCGTCAGACATAGCACACTGGTAAATGGTAATACATACTTGAACGATATTAGTGAAAATGGTTGTTACAAACAACTGTAAGACCATTTCAAAGAAAAGACATCACAAACCATTAGCTTTAACATCAATCTAGAGGAATATCTGGCCATTCTATCTTACCATAAACATTCCAAAAACGGCTTCGCTCCAACTAGTTTTAAGCAATTTTCTGTAACTGTTGGGATTGAGAAGCCATATGAAATCGACGCCGCATATGTTACCACGATGGTTCCGATGGCTCACCCACTGCATAACATGACCATGGCATCATCAGAATATGAAAATAAGTTTGCAGTCAGAAGGAGTTTCTTGCATATTAGTAGATGAACTTAGAGACAAAATCATAATTGTCGTTATATTGGATGTTATTAGAAGACTAACATTTAAAAGCATGCCAAGAGGAAATTACCTTTTGAGCATCTGCGTCAGTATACTGATGTGCAGTATCATATGATGACACAAACCCCTGGGATCGAAGGAATTTATAAACATGACCTCTTTTGCTCCCATTCCAGTCGCTGAAAAAGTTGAAGACATTGAAAATGAAAATTGGTTCTGCAACATCAAAAGGTAGAGTAGACCTAAATAATAGTAGAAAAGAATGGCAAATGTACCCGCATAGTAAGATTGGCAAAGGATTGAGTTTGTTTTCTTTTTGATAAGCTTCAACGTATTCTAAAATTTTATAGACCTGTTGACGAAAACATAAAAAAGAAAAAGTGAGTATGTTATAAAGATGAAGAAAAAAACTGTGAGGTGCAGAGCAATAGGATAGAAGATACCTGACGCAGTCTCTCCAAGCACATACTAGAGTTGTGTGGAAAGAGTAAGTGAGTATTAACAATGAGAATTTCTTGACGAACATTAGCATTTCGAGTTTGGGAGAAGGGTGCAGTAAGTTCAACGTGAAGTAGCTGAGCAACACGGTCACCGAAATCGTTAAAGAGCAACTCTTGATGGCTGATGATCCTAAAATAGTCCTTATGTACAGCAGTGAGGAGACCTATATATATATGTAAGGTAAAGATGAAAAGAAGATTGAGAATCCTCCTCCAATTTCCATTTCATTTGAAGATGATGATGAAAGAAATACGCAAGAAAAAAACATGAGTTTATTAGAAAAGCTAGCTTGTTGTATGTATGTATCTAGAGGTGGGGTAATGGAGTAGTAGTAGTAGTACCATCACCGCGATTATTGGTCCGTGCAAGCTTAAAACTGATGTAACCAGCATCACCAAGCCTCTTATCATAAATGCTGACCAGCTCTTCATTGCCAACCCAGAATTCCTACAGCCCAGCCCAGCCCAGCCCAGAAAATCAAATAATAAATCAAATGATAAATGAATGTATGTTGTTGTTGTGTTGGGAATTTGATCGAACAGGTAATAGGCAATAATAATAATAATAATACCTGAAGACAGATAATGGAAGACCTTTCACATAATAGCCAATCGAGAATCCTCTGGTTCCTCTTGAGCCAATAATCCTTAACGTCGCTTTCTCTGTAATTGGGATCCTGCAGGTGAGATGCCACCGACCGACACACACACAAATGCAACCATGGATGAATGAATGAATGAATGAAAAATTAATAATAACAATAAATGAGCAAAAACCCATACATACATACATACATACCTTTTGATCAATTCTCTTGTAAATAGGAGCAAGAATATTGAATGTTGTGCAAGAGATACAATTGGGGTCCTTGATGAGGGAAGCAATGGCATAGCTACCAATTCTCGAAACCTTTCCTCCTCCGTTGTTTATTCTCCTGTTCTTCCTCCCCATTATTACAATACGATACGATGATGATGATGAATTTATGATGATGATGATGTTACAAATCGATGAATAATGGATGGATGAAAGAACAAAGACAAAGCTTCAGAGAAAGATTTAATCAAGAACAACAACAAGAAGAAGAAGGAG
>JAQRGC012292175.1:0-13476 GCA_028659135.1 Plantago lanceolata
AAAAAAAAAAAAAAAAAAAAAAAGAAGACGACTTTTTTAACGTCGAAGAGAGGGGTGCTAGGCTCCTAGCTAGCGTGACAACAACTTAATCAGACTTACATTGCTTATACTTAGCAGGAGGAAAATTATACTCTGAGGCATGCAGGCAAAATCAAACCATAATGAAAATGCTGCTCATCTAAAACTATTCCATTCTCTCCGCCTCGATCATCTCCTAAACTGATCCAACGCTACTATAGATCACAATGTCAGGTGTTGAAATCACCATGGCAGAATACATGGATTTTGACGTCAGCTTCTCTCAAATACGTAATGTGCTGATTCGACTAAATTTTTTCATATTTATGCTATGGTAGCTTTTTTTTTTTTTTTGAGGAAAGCTGTGGTAGCTTACTTGCACCGTTTGAACAGAACCTAGACATTTAGGTTTTTTATGCTCTACTAGAATTTCACAATGGCAGATGTATTTCTCGTGAAATTCAAAATCTAATTTCATATCTGATGGAGATTTCTCCGCAGAAACTTAATCGACTGATAATTTGAAATGAATATGATCGACATTAGGTCACTGTCTTAGGAATTCAGCTTTTACATTTCATCAAGTATTGTGTAATTTTGAAATGATTTAGTGATGAACAGTTTGCACTCTTTTTTTGTTTCTTTTGAAAGAACATTAAATGCATTAAGCTAATGAGGAACAGGATGATCTATGACCGACTACCAATGAAGTTCATGCCAAATCCAACTCAGGGATGTGTTTTGTGGAGCATACGCATTCTGTATTCCTCAGCTAACCAGAGCTGCATCCCACAGCTGACCAGAGTGTGCTTTGTGTGGAGCATATGCATTTTACAAAATCTTACTACGTTTTCAAGATGCATCATGCGTTATTCAGCAACTTCAGTGGATTGAGTATTCCTGTTTAACTGTTTATTAAGATGTTTCAGGCCTTCAGAGTTAAGAAACCGTATCAAGATTTCGACATTTTCTCAGCTTTTCTGGTGTTCATCATAGTTGGAGGCTTAAGGACAGTAAGTACTCACAGAAATGGAAGATTTCATATAAAAATTCATCATAAACAAGTTGAGTTCATTCTTCCGTTCCATCTATTTCTGGACGCAACAATACAACACCAGAGCAAAAGTCGCGCAACTTAACCAATACAGCTAGTATTACAGTAAGCCTAGACAAAAAGAAACCACTAAAAGTCTAAAAGTAGCACCATTATGCATCGTTCATGAGGGCGTCGACTAGGCACAAAGAAGCCAGTCCCCGTCTTTCGGCTTTCAAGCCTCGTTCTCAAACCTTCATCTGTCGCAAACTCGCAGTGATTGAATTGGATTTAGACTAAATACACACTTAGGAGTATTAGAAAACAACTTCTCCAAATCTTCCAAATTCCTGATATTTCCCTCCAAACAAGTCACAAAACAATTCAGTCACAAAACAAGTGAAAAACCATTCCAAACCAAAATTGATCGCAACAAATCAGTTCCAAAATACATAAATATCACAAATCAGAAACTAATTCGTCTCAAGTCACTCAACAAATAACGAGAGCATTATGCAAATGGAATTCAACATTGCATTCACAGGCAACTAAGGAAATCAACCTGTTAATCGCTTCTTCCACGGCAATGATGCAAACCTCAAGCCCTTGCTTCACCAGCTGCACCACCGAGTGCTTTCCGATGAAACCAGCGCCACTGGTTACCAGGATCCTGCCGCTCGCTCAGAATCGCCATGGTTCAGCTCAATTTCGCATCCAGTGTTCGATGAAACCAGCGATACCGGTTACCAGGATCCTATCACTCGCTCAAAATCCCCATGGCTCGGCTCAACCTCGCACCCAGCGCTCGATGGAACCAGCGCCACCAGTTACCAGGATCCTATCGCTCGCTCGAGGTCGTCACAGCTCAGCTCAATTTCGTACCGAACGATCGATGAATTGCCTGTGAGAAATCTCTTCTTCTGTTGTGTGTGAGTGTGTGATAGGTTTTGAGGAGGTTAGGAATTGGTAAATAATCGTTCATCAATCACTAAAAACCTCGAGCTGAATCAACAGAGACAACAATGGTGGGAGTTTAGCTATTTATATACGGCCGATTTACAGATCTAGGTCAGGATGGACATAAACGTAAAAACAAATAGCTGTGCAGGGAGGAAATCGTCATTTCGCATGAACCTTACTGGGTTTAAATGCGTTATGTGTGTGCTTCTTGTTTGTTTGTGAATGACAGCGACTGCATGTGAGTTTGTAATAATCTTCTCTAGTCACTGATCATATCTTAGTCTATTCATGCTAATGTTTTAATGGTGAAGTTCTGATTCATTACTATGTTCAGTATGCTTTTGGTGTGCAAGATGGCAGTGGCTGCGATTTGTCTATTGTGCTTTACTGCTTTTCATGATGAATAATCTCCAAACGGAAAAATCGATTGTTAATATTATTTCCTAGCTTGGTTACAACTTACAAGCTTCAAATTATTGCAGTACCACTTATCTATGGCATGTGATTGATTGTGTCATATGTCTTCTATGTTAAGGTGTTTTCTGGGCAAGTTGAAGAAACTGGAGAAAAGCATTGGTCAGGCTGTTCATGCTATCAATGAGGTAAAATACTCATTCTGTTCCATGATGTCGTCCTCCATTCTGCTTTCAAACAGGGCTATACTATGATGATTGATGAGTATAGTGTGATTTTGATGAAGCATAGCTAGATGGGAATGAGGTGATTTCTAGATGATCTTGTTTGGTGGCATTTGATTATCTTTTCACGCCTAGTAATTCTGTGTGTTATGTCAACTATCATGGGAATGGTGTAAATCTCTGAATTGGAAGTTTCAAGACATATTCATGCGTAACTTAATAAGATGCATTGTTTGCTTTTGAGAGCCACCTTAGGAGTTAGGAGTATAATTTCAGAAAACGAAAGCTGCTGGCACATGTTGATGATATGCTAGGGATCTATTGAACAATATAAATCATCTAGCTAGGATTAGGAATGGAAGTCTTTTGATTGACAGATAGGTAAGCTGGAAGCATCAAGCATCTATGCAAGTTAAGAACAGATTCAGCAATTACTTTTAAGCGATTTTCTTGCAAGTGCCATTGCGGTCCCCCCACCCTCACCTTTACCATTTTGTTGAGAAATGTATGCACATGTTTACTGTGAAGTTGTGAATTCTTCCAAGTTGTGGAGATATGCTTCACATTAGCAGGATCATGTTAATGTCCAGGAAGTTATCTGTTTAATTTGAGCATATCTATTTCCAGCGAGAGCTTGAAGCATCACTTTAGCATTTAATGGGACAAAATTGCATGAACCTATTAGATAAACTATTTACAAATGAAACGTAAGTAGCTAGCGCTACAGCCAGTAGCAATTTTAACTGGCTTAAAAGTCCAAACTCTGAGTGAAGTAATTCTACTGCTGACTTGAATTTGCAATAGCTTGTTGATTTACTTCCCCAGAGGGAGGACACAAGGTTGTTCACTAAAGGGTAAGTGACTGGTAGTATAGGGTGTATGACACATAATTCCAACTGATGAGTTTATTTTGAGCCCATGCAACCATAGAAGTTGAACTAGTATGGTGCAGCATTTCCGAACCTGAAACCTTATAAATCCTGACCTCTTGTTGTGCATCTCGTGTTGCTTCTAGAATAGACATACTATATACCATTGTGATATGAGCGGAGCAACACCATCAGCATAAGCATATACTCCATACCACATTTCATTTCATACATTATCTAGTTGCAAACGCAAAAAATTCTCCTTACTTCTTGGCAGGATGCAAGAGTAGATCTTCTCAGTCAGGCGAAGGGATAGATGATGAATTGCAGATCATTTTTCATCCAGATGGTGAAGAAGCATTGGTGGAGACTTCTGAGAGGATCAATCGACTGAAAAGAGCGTAAGTTCATTTACATATATATACAATATTCTTAAATTGAATTATTGGAAACAAAAATTACTAAATTATTATAATTTACAAAGTTCTTGAATCTCAGGACCATGTAACTCCCATAGTGATCCATATTGCAGAGTACTTAGAACTTTGTACCAGTACATCATTAAATTAATTGTGGAGCACAGAGCCCTTACAATTGGCTTGAACAGCTTAGTTGCATAATTTGTAGAGTTGTAATTAATGTTGGACATCTTGCCATGCTGGGTCAGAAATCATAATTCGGAATAACTAGTTTCTGCTCTAAGTCTCTAACGGGATTTTTCATATGTGTATATTTCATTGTTTTCGCTATATATGCGATTAATAGCGAATGAGGTTGTCACTATATTTCATTGTTTTCATATTGCTATATATATATAGACAAGTATTTGTACGACACTGACATTTATAACTAAAAGTGAGTATATGTTCTTTGTTGTAGGACTTGGATGGGACTATTGAACAATGCTGTGATCTTCATTATGCCCACCCTCTTACTTTTGCTTGTTGATAGCTGCTCGTGGAAAATCTTACGTTTGCCTCTCCCAGAGCTACACCTAACTAACCCTTTCCTCATCTCGTTATCCTTATCCGCATGCACAGGGTATGTTCTAGGGCATGTATTTGGAGTTAGGAAAATCCGTGACATGAGAAAGTATTTCAAATTGGAGTCGAAACCGGGCTTGAAGAGATTGAGATGGGAAGTTGTACCCAAAACCGTGGATAAACCACTCATTTGGCCATACTCTTCTTATAAGATGATTAGTCCAACAAATGGTGGAATATATTTTATACCTGTAGGTATTGTAGTCTCCTTACTATTTGTAGGGCGTTCATCGGTAGATGCATGTATTTGGTGCGGTTGTGGCAACAACTGCACTAGCTGTTGTTGGGTACTTTCACAAACCTAGATGGTGGATACCCATTCTAGAGGTATATTTTAGCTTCTAAATTATAAACATGTCATTTGGAAAACAGAGTTTTAGTGACACATCTTGTGTATGTTATTTCAGGCTGCTGTTGGGATTCTGTTTGTACTTTTGGATGCGGAAAGTAGATGTATCGACTCCATATAAAATGTACTATCATCTGCTTCTTATTACTACTAGTAACGCATTTTCTATTATTTGGTTTTTTTCTATATACTTCAAACAAAATAGAAGTAATTGCTTATGCTAAATAATTAATTACAGGAAATGGGTGGTTCCTTGTCCAGCACCAATTGGCTTGGTTACATTTGATAGGCTTTATCCTCTTATGACCTTGTTGTGCTTTGTCTTTATGACAAACACGGTTGATCTAGTCGAGGACGTTCATGGATATGATGTAAGAACTATGGATGGATTTACCGTGGGAACTACATCTTTGACATTCATTGGGTTGTCTATTGCGGTTCTACCAATATCTACAGGTATAAAGTTAAGTGAAGTATATTTTACTTTTGGCGAAGTCATATTTTCTTGTATTTACACATGTTCATTTCAGATTTGGCTGTGTTTGGAGTTTCAATGGCTGGAGCGGGTATTGGTTTTCTTTTTGAAAACCGTTACAGGGCCTCGATTTACATGGGTCGCGTTGGAACATTGGCGATAGGTGGAGCGCTTGCAGCCATGGCATGCTGCACGGGGATGTTCATCCCCTTGTTCTTATCATCATCAGTCTTCCTACTTGACGCACTACCAAGTTTTATACAGGTATATACTATAGTATATGTTTGTTTTTGTTTCGACTTCTCTTTTATTCTACTTATGACAATACACCTAACAACATAAACACTCTTGATTCTTGTAACAGATATTTCGACGGAAAGGCAATGGACAGTCTGAAATGGCCCTCTTCCATCACCGCTACCTGTCAAATGGGCATGAAGAGCCTTTCATTGTGCTCTATGCCTATCTGATCACGTTTGTAATGAGCGTGTTGGCAGCCTATATTGCTCTTACTTCGGTATGATCTAGATGTTTCTGTTCTATATCGTCAATAGCCAACAGAGATAACATTGTTCTGTACAGTTTCACGATAATCCTGCGAGATATGAATTTTAGAAACCAAAGTTACATGCAAAAGTTATTACAGTACGTAGTAAACAACTAGTTTGCAGTTGGAACATAATCTGCTCCATTTATTAGACTATTAGGTGCTAATGTAACATAATCACATAGGATATAATGCACTTTTTAAACATAGGAAAGTATATCAATTGTTCAAGCCTTTATGAATGCAAAAAACCGTTGCTAAAATAGACATTGTCTTAAAGAGAGTGTGAGAGTGTCCTTTTTATTTTGAAATGGTGCGGACGTCTCATCTGGAGGTCTAGTAGATCAATTGTCGTCTTTAACCTCTTCTCTTTTGCTCGATTAGATTAATCATCAAAGCGAATACCAGTAAAAAATTAGTCTTAAACTTTATCTACAACTTAATTAGATTTAGTCGAACTTACTCAACTTTACATGAGCATATTGTACGGTATTAGATGGAGTAACATTACTTATGTGAGTAAGTCTCATAAAAACCTGACTTTCCTAATACATTAGGAAAGTCAGGTTTTTTAAAACATCCGGTTTATTTAAAAACCACTTCTAACAATAGAACTAGTTATAAAAAACTGACTTTCCTTATGTATTAGGAAAGTCAGTCTTTTATGAGACTTTACCTACTTATGTTGCCGATCTTATTTCCCTTTCTCTCCGCCTCGATCATGGATCTCCCAAACTGATCCAACGCTGCAACTAGGCCTGTCAATGGGCCTTAACTGCCCAGCACCATACCCAGACCAGCCAAAGAAACGGTTACTGTAGCGACTGGTGATGGTTACGGTCTTTACACCCGTAACCGGTCAGCAACCGCAGATGGCAAGCCGAACCCGGACCGGTTGTCCGGTTCGGTTTCGGTTTTCTAAAATATTTTTTTTTCATGTGACAAATTTCAGTGAAACACTTAAAAAAAAAAAAAAAACAAGTAAGAAACCGAGAAGAAACAATTCAACCAGATCTCCATTATTGGAGCTCAAACTTGAAACCTTCCTACTTTTCCACCATTGTTGAACAGACCTTACCTCCTTCCTCTAGCAATAAATCAGCAAACCCTCTTAACAAATAAAATCAAGATGGAGATCGATGAGACACCAGATGGCCATGGAGGATTCGACATCATCCAATCCTTATCAAACTACAGCGTTTCGATTCTCATTTTCCATGCCACCTCCATCGCTTTGAAGGACTTATCTTTCTCGAACATGATTTGCTGTGGAAGAATTGATATTGGGAATCTGTTTCTGATTTTTTTGAGAAAATATTGTGAATCTGTTTCTAATTTTAAGATGTGAAAGAGTAAACCTAGATCCATGGGAATACGAAAATAATTCATATACCCCAATTCATAATTTCTCCCCGAAAGCAGCAAGGTTGGAGATATTGTTCGTGGCACCCTGAACGCATCATGGTTGGAGATATTATTTCGTGGCACCCCGAGCGCAGCATGGCTGGAGATATTATTTGTGGCTCGTGTCGCTATCGTTGGGCGGGAAACATGAACGTCATGTCTTTTTCGAAAAATTTCAAAACTGCACGGGCGGGAAGATGAAAGGTCACCTTGACGTGGTCCACCTATAAATATTTTATTTTTTTTCCTGAAACAGCAAATTTTTTTATTAATTAAAAAGAGCATAAGTAATGCTCGAGAACAAATACAACGACAAGCGAGACCATAAACCGTGATTCAACACCGGTTGTCACAATCAAGACCTAACCCGAACCTTGTAGTAAATCCCAAACCCATTCATAGAACCAATACAACCCTGAACCCAAACCAGAGAAAAAGCACCTAAACTGACAACCAAAACCTTAACCTAGAATCCAAACCCAATCATACAAACCAAAACCGCACCAATTACAATCTAGAGCAGCGCCTTAACCTCCACCTTTGCTTGTATCCTCAAGCTCGTCACCACATTTCTTCACATCTCCATAACCACTACCAAATAACCATCACCAAAATCCAAAACCTCCAAAAATCTGAACCTCAACTCAATGGGACTAAGTTAGCCACTCCAACACCGCCATAACCATCATTGTCATCTCCATTATCACAACCACAAATCTGGAATCATCACCACCACCGCCACCACCAATGAATCATCTCCGTAGACTCCACCACCGCCTCCATAGTCACCTCCTCCACCAAATTCACCTGCATAATCACCACCACCGCTTGCTTCGGTAATCAGCACCGCCACCAATGTCACCTCCAAAACCACCACCACAGCCCCCGTTGGCACCACCACCGCTGCCTATATTATCACCACGTCACCTCCAAAATCACCACCACTGCCACCGTTGGCACCACCACCGCTGTGTCTATTTTCACCACCACGTCTATATAACAAGGCGATCTCACTTGTCTCTAACCGTGCAAGAAAAAAGAAAAGATAAAATAGATCTAGATTTAGAAACGAGATCTAGATCTGAAAATGCAAGAAAAAAGAAGAAAAAATGAAAGACGGAATCAAACAAAAAGAACTGATCGGAGCATTCTGCTCCGATCTGGTGTTAACCGGATCGGAGCAGAAGCTTCGAAACTGAAAGAGAAAAGGGACGATGTTGGTGTTGCTATGACCTTTCCTTTTCTGCCTTTCCTTATTTACAATAAAATAACTCACCAAACTCTTGACAAATTTCCATAGCAGCGAGCGAAACAGCAAGCCACCACCACTTTCTTTACAAACCCTCGTTGAAGTTCTTCCTTTCACGTTGGTTTTCCGATCTTTGCTTATTTCCCTCATTTCTTCTACCGTTTGATGTATATATATTTTCTATATGTTTTGCTTGAATCTTACAATACTTCATTTCCTTGTCGTCATTTGTTTTGGAGAACCCTAGTGTACTATTTTGAAAGATAACTAGGATACTTATTCGTAAAAGAACATCAAGGGATTTCTTTAGGCTTCATTCCCGCCCCCCTTGTCTTGCATGTGTTTAGATCTGAGTTCCGTTTTTGTCGATCATCTATCACAATTGTTTTGAGCACAAAATGGGGTTCTTGGGCTAACGATGACGTTCCACAGTCATTTAAATGCCCCAATATGAAACTTCTCTTGCATTTTGTGGTATGGCGCACGCGAGTATAGGACTAACGGTTGGTTGTTTTCTTTCTCCGTAGCGATGTCGAGTAATTCTGAATGCGGAGCTCTAAGCAACGGAGTGGGTAACAACGGTTCTCCTCCGTCAGAAGAGTCCCAAGACACTTTCATTGATGCGTGCCCGACTTCTCCCCTTGCACCCGAGGTGAATGTGGCCGATTTAGGCCGTAATGCTCGCTTGTGTCGCGAAACTGAACCCGTCCCTCTAGCGGTCATCTCTTATACGCATCTACTGGGCGTAGGAGAACATCCTTCAGTCCAAAGCGCCGCATCTGTACCTTCCACTGCGGGGCAACCCATTCTTCCCAATTACGAATAAGGTCGATTGTTGGTGGCGCAACGGCGCAGGAAGGCTGCTACTCGCCCGCGCGCAGAAGGTGTTGTAATTGGCTGCAACGTTCACCCTCGCAAGGAAACTTAGATGGTTGCATCCAAACCTCGCGATAACGGAAAAGGCCAAACTGTAGAAGTTCAAAAAATGTCGAAGTCCAAGCCCCTGGATCCTTCCAGTGTTATCGTTCGTGCGGCCATTGCATCCCTTACTGCTCCAAAGCCCACCGCGGGAGTGTTCGAGCCAACGAGTGAACGAGCGACTAGACCTGAATCTAGAGCATGATACTCAGGGAAGTGTGACAGAACAGACCGCTCCCAAAGCCCGAGGGTCTTCCCGCGAAGTTTCCGATACATCACGACAAACTAGGTCTCAAACTGCTTCTGCGAGCGAGGGGAATGTTGCTTCCAAGGAAAGCTCTCTCGTACGTGAGAGTGATATTGATGACATACGCCGTCTGTTCCATGTGCCCGATAATATAGAAATTGTCATTCCTGAGCCCAATGATACTGTGAGGAATCTCTTGTTGGGTTGCATCTCATCTCATATTGCCAGTCTAGAGAACGGATTTCGCGCGCCCATTCACTGGGAAATTCACAACTTTTTGAACGCGACCGATCTTAATCCCGCACAAATCGGGCCCAATGGGTGGGGATTGCTCATCGCCTTGTTCGTACAGTGTAAAGTATGGGGGCGTTCGATCAGAGTCTTGTTTCCAACTTCTTCGCCGTTGCCAAGGGGAAATTCTCCTACTACTACGTGAACGCACGCCGAAGTTTTAGGTTGTTTCATTTGATGGTCTCCTCTCAACTAGATTCTTGTCGAGAGAGGCATTTTGTATACTTTCGTCTGCCTCAATTGCCCAATGGTCGTCCCGCTGATTAAAGGGTACCGTGCGGGTTGTACAATGGGTGTGTGGCTGCAATTGGTCGGATAGTCGTCAAGGATCGACCCAAATGGCTTAATTTGTGTCCTCATTTATCCGCACGGGGTCGTTCAAAAACCATTACTTTATCTTGCGGGGGTTACACATACTCTTTTAATCTGGGAGGGAGGGCTCCGAAGCCTAGGCACAACTCGAACTTGTGCATGTTTTTTTTTTTTTTTTTTTTTTTTTTTTGGTTTTGTTCTCTTGATTATCTTCTTCGGGCGTATACTAACTTTAGCTTCTTGCAGATACTTGGTTCGAAGATGTCCAAATAGATATGAGGAAATCTTTGCTTCGTGCTCAACAAGCACCGAGTAGCCGCGCATTGGAGCGTTACAACGTTTAGCCTGGAGTTAACATGGATGAAATTCGGAGGCCTATTCCCGCGGGACAAGACCCCTTGCCAAAGGTTCGTGACCCTATTCCTGCCAATCCTCGCGGGAACGAGCCGGACGATGCCCCTACTGATTTTGCTGCTGCACAGACTGGGCCTCGGATGAATGCTGCTGCTGGAGGCCAAGCTGGTTCCAATAATCATGTACTAAGCGTAGAGGCTTCCACTGAAGCTTCGCTCCATTTTGAACCAGTTGAGCATGATATTCATATGGATGATTTTGGTCATTGCTTTGACAACACTGGAGCTGCGCTGAGTCACACCTCTACTACTGCGCTAAGGACACTCCTTCACCTTGAGCCCGCACCGGTGAACTACCTCCGCCCTATCGCCATTCAAACAGAAGGCGCGAGAGCTCTGAAGGACCGCCTTCCAACAAAGAACCAGCTGCTCGCTTCTGGCATAAACCTGGATAAGAAAGTTGTTATTGCCAAGTCTAGAATCCTCCCATTAATAATTCTACAGTACATCCATGACTCTTGATCCATCTTCAATTTCACAATAAACCAATAATTATTTCATAAATCCACAACTTCATATATGTTAATAAACTAGCTAGTAGGCACTAACTCTATATACATACAATAGGGACTAACCCTAAACATACAATTATTCTACCTAATTATAGAGATTCTCAAATTTTCCCGAATATATTTAACTATAAATTAATCAAATTAGCATGCATTCTAGCATAAAACACTACATGTCTTGAGTTGAATAATCTATTAGTGAATAATATAAATATATAATTACTCAGTTCAATTTCAAAATACAAAATTCTCAAATTAAAAAAAGATAGGGTTTCTTGAAGAGATACCTCAATTTCGCAATAAATTGACCACGAGTGTCGAAATTGAATGGTGAAGAAATGATAGAGTTTGTAATTTGAGGGGAAGAAAAAATGGGAGAGAGACAGTGAGTGTTACAGAGAAAATGGCGAAGAAGAAGCTCTGCCCGTCTCTGTATCAGAAATTTACTGACGGATAGAGTAATCCGTGGGTACAGTTGTTTTTCCTTTTCATTTTTTTGAAAGTCAACAACCATACCGACCAACTACATATCTGTCAGTATTTACTAATAGATAAATATTTATCTGTCAGTAAGTTTGACGCAGTTGCTGCTTTCCAGAAACGAACTGAGTGTAGCAACTCAGTTCGTGTCTATCCGTCAATAATTACTGACGGATAACAATCCGTTAGTACATTCTGGTAAGTAATAGGCGTATTTCTTGTAGTGTGAAGTTTACTTCAGATTGTGCACCCTCGGCCTTGCAGCTCATCATCCTAGAAATCAAAGCCAACTCCGTATTTGGACTACCCGGGAAGATAGGCTTTTTCGAAGAGTACAACATGTCATAGAACCCCTGAGCATCGTCATTTGGTTCCTCCCCAACATAGTTGGACCCAAATGTTGAAGCTCTAGCATTAAACAACATTTCTTCCATCTGATCGTCTACGGTAATGCTAGGCGCCTAGGCCCACCAATCTATTCTTTGTTTTCCTACGTTTTACGATGTTCCAATAATCAAATAAAAGAGGGCCGGTTTCTCCATGATAGTCCCATATATCATACTTGGGCACAACCCCTTTTTTTAAGTGTTCGACAACCGTAGTAGGATCCATCCACCGTCGGTTCCTATATTTCTTATTGTTGCGAGGGCAGTTCATTAACCCCCTTCTCAAACAATCTCGGTGTATGAGTGCAAATGCAACGAAAGATTCAACACCTTCAACAAAACTAGATTGAATAACTCCATCAATCGTCCTTTGATACGTCCATTCAAAACCTACAATCAATAGATTAATGATGTGTTGAGTTTCATTACAATTGTTACGAGATTTAAGCAATTACATTAACAATTCATTTACATAGAGTTATATTAGCAATTTTACATTTTCATTTAGACTTATACTTTTAAATTTCGTTAAATGGTACATACTTCAATTTTGATACATTTTGTTACATTTTAATACTTGAAGGTATAGCATTTCATTTAAAATTTTGATACATTTCGTTACATTTTAATACTTAAATGTTAAACCCCATCTTCGTCTCTGAAAATTACCAAATCTTCGTCTCCAAATTAGCAACACCATATCATCCAACAATTCACACACCAAGTAATTCTCCAATTCTAACCTAACTCCACACCACATTCTCATCCAACAATCACCCAATCAACCGCTCAATTTAAAATTCTAACCTAACCCCATTTCAAATCCAAATCAAATTTCCAATTCCAACACCAACTACGTACTTACTTATAAAGTTCCAAAAGCAATTCATAATTCAATTTTTCCAATATTTAACTAAAACTAATTTCATCCTAAATCAATTGAAATCTCAATTACACTTAACTAGTTACATACACGATTAACGTTGGTTTTTAAATTATCTCAAAAATATTAGTAAACAGAATTCACCCTCTTCTTGATAAACTTATTGCCCCTTTCCAGCATGCTTTTATTCCAGGTAGGTCAAGTAGTGACAGTATTATGTTAGCGCATGAAATGTTGCATACCATGGGTTTGAAAAGAAAGTCAAAAGCTCACTGTTTAGCCTTGAAACTAGATATTGAGAAAGCTGGCGAGGGTAAAAAGTGGTTCTCGGGTTTTAGCATAGAAGGACTTTATGTCCGGACAGTCTCTAATTGGAATCCTTCGGATAATGATGGAACCTGCAAGAATTTGAAACAATGGGGGGGTGAGTCCGGTATACCGGTCTGCCTAAG
>JAQRGC012292235.1:0-10138 GCA_028659135.1 Plantago lanceolata
TTATACCAAACATCCCATGCTTTTACTTAAAAGCTGATTTTTTAAAGTTTAAGCAAAAGTAGTGCATAATTGATTCTTATAAGCATTTGCAAACACAACCTTAAACTCCGCGCTAATCGTAGTGGGTAAAGATTTGTGGGACGGAGGGAGTAGATACTTTTGGCCTTTTGGGGGAGTATAAAATAAATTTCCTGATGTGACCTCGTGGAAAGTAACATAAACTTTGTGGGCCAAAAACACAATAAGACGAAAATATGGGATCACATCAAAGGAGAAAAAGGGAAATTTATATATAAGTGAAGAGATCGATCGATCGTATCCAAAATCTGATTCACAACAATTTAGTCGAACCAAAACTCCAACTCCAATTCCATTCCAATCATCTTTGATTTGACACTGCTCGATCTCGATCGCAAGATGAACGACGACGCTGTTTCCGGGCAGATCCAGCAGATGGTCCGCTTCATCCGGCAAGAAGCCGAGGAGAAGGCCGACGAGATCAAAGTCTCTGCCGAAGAGGTATCCGATTCATTCGCTTATCGCAAACTCCCAATGTATTCAATCCAATTGATTGATTGATTGATTATCGAACTATTTGGTTGATTTTATGGCTGTTTATGTTTGCAGGAATTCAATATTGAGAAGTTGCAGCTAGTTGAAGCTGAGAAGAGGAAGATCAAGCAGGAGTATGAGCGCAAGGAGAAGCAAGTTCAAGTCCGTAAGAAGATGTAAGTCTGTTTCCACTTTTCAGATTGATTTTCATTGGTCAATTGTTGATGATACTGTCATATTGTCAATCAATGTGAATCATTAGGGATGAATGAATGTACATTTGTGTATCGGATCTAATTTGATTTATTGAATTTAGTGATTGTATATTAAATTTAGTGATTGTATAATTTGTATTGGTAGTGTTGAGAGTTGAGACTATGAATTGCTGTGACTGTTATTCGTAATTTGATGCTCGAATGCGTGATTTGGAAGATTTGGAAACTTGTGGCAGTGTGTAGGGTGGTTAACTTGACTTGTTGGATTTGTTTTTATAAGACCAGTAGGACTTAGGTTGATTTGTTATTACACAATCAGTCGGTGTGATTTAGGTGATTGATGTTTGGATTTATGTTTGTGATTGGGTTGTTGCAGTGAGTACTCGACGCAACTGAATGCTTCTAGAATCAAGGTTCTTCAAGCTCAGGATGATTTGGTCAATTCCATGAAAGAGGCCTCATCTCAGGAGCTTTTGCGTGTTAGCAAGAATTCTAGCTACAAGAGTCTTCTTAAGGATCTTATTGTTCAGGTTTTGCTTACTGACCATCTGTTAATTAAGGAATTGTTTCTGATATTCATTGGATGCTTTGTTTACTACTTGTATAAGATATTAGAACTCGATTGATATTCTGGCATGAAAATCTGAATGGATTGTTACAAGATTTGTTTTTCTTGGTAATTTAGTCATGCTATAGATCTCTACAGAATTGTAACTTTTAACAAGAGATTGAATTAGGAACTATTATAGACTTGTCTTAGAAGGTCAAGTTCCAATATAAATTTACCCGGAGAAACAGATGGACCTATGAATGCCACATACCATTCTAGTCTCTTTTCTTTTCCCATGACATGCATGGCTTCTGCATGTGTAACAATTCCATCTATGCAGTTTTTCTGCTTGATAGTTATATTCTATGGAGTTGTGGATAAAACCATGTGCACTGTCATCAATTTATGCTTGATTAAGTCTTTTATGTTGGGCATGACAAATCCAGGCAATGTATGCCTTAAAAATTTCTTTTATGTTAGGTACAATCCATCCATAATTGCTCAAAACTGCATGTTTGCATTGCAGAGTCTTCTTAGGCTGAAAGAGCCATCGGTTTTGTTGCGTTGTCGTGAAGATGATGTTGACTTGGTAAATTCTGTATTGCAATCTGCCAAGGAGGAGTATGCAGAGAAGACAAAAGTG
The DNA here is from genome assembly GCA_028659135.1 of Plantago lanceolata. NCBI lineage: Eukaryota > Viridiplantae > Streptophyta > Magnoliopsida > Lamiales > Plantaginaceae > Plantago > Plantago lanceolata. The sequence continues at coordinate 1,961 of JAQRGC012292235.1, forward strand.
CATCAACCTGAGATTATTGTTGATAAAATCTTTCTTCCGCCTGCTCCTTCTGATGAGAGTGCACATGGTCCTTCCTGGTAATTCTGCTTGCTTCAAACTACTTCTGCAATTTAGGAACTCTTTGCATACTGCATTGTTTCAAATCAACTGCTTTATGATGATGATGATTCATTTGTCTTTCTCTCTGTTAAACTATTGATGCTCAAATCATTCAAGTATATTACCTAATTTATTTTCATGTCTTCTTCTAGTTCGGGAGGAGTAGTGTTGGCTTCTCGGGATGGAAAGATTGTGTTTGAGAATACTCTTGATGCTAGATTGGATGTTGTCTTCCGTAAAAAGCTGCCAGAGGTACGCCCTAACTCTGTAATCTACACATTCAACATTTGTCCTTCTGCACAAAACTGAGACTGTGAGATGTGCCTCATATGCAAAGTGTATCTTTAAATACTCAACTGTGCTATAGCTTAAACCTCTTATGGTGCACATTCACCTTTACTTGGCATCATCCACTTTCTCTGGTGCTGCCAGTTTCTAGATCAGAAAGTTGATGCCTCAATGAATTTTATGATGTGTTTGTTTTTCAATAGCTGATTATTAACCTTAGTTTCTAAAAAGCTAGCTGGAGTAACTTTTCGAATCAGTCACCTTATTAACATTCACAAGCAAACCACCACCTCATTTTGGTTCAAATAAGGCGGTATCACCCGATAAGGTGACTGATTAGGTTGCACCAGACACACTACATGTTATGCATCCCATTTTTGTGACCAAGAAGATCTTAATTCACCATTTTGGTGATCTATGAAAAGCGGTTTACTCTGTTCCCTTGATAACCTTTTTCCTTGAATTCCAAGTTGTTAAAACTATAGTCTGTGGCGTAAACCCTGGTGACAAAAGTATGTCTTGTATTCTATTTTGCTCCATCTTTGTTGAATTATTTTTTACAATCTAATTATGTACAGTTCATTTTGCAATCGCTTACCTTAAATATGTGTAGAGGATAACAAAAAGATATCATTTGACTGTTCAGCCTGTGACTTGTGTACTTCTAGATATTATGCATCACAATTCACAATCGCGCTATTACACTCACTAGACAACTTTTTGTCACAATCGCTCTATTACACTCACAAGACAAACTTTCGGTTAGAGAAACTAGATAATATTTGATGACTTGATTACTGCAAAACATGGCAAGTGTCTTTTCTCTTCCTTGTCGTTCTTTGAACATGATGAATTTATTTATTGACGCAGACACTTTACCTGTTATACGTTTGACTTGCCCGATACCTGTTAAATGAACCAATACCTGCAAGTTTAATCCACAAACAATTTTCAGATTGTCTATCCTTGATATATATACTAGGTTTCTGTTCCATGAGAATCGTATACGTAATGCTTTCTTTGTTTCAATTGAAAATCAGAGTCTAGTGACAAATGAATTGTTTCCTGTGAAAGTTGACTGATGATACGTGGTGCTTTGTCTTGATACTTACAATTACAAATTCCATATGTAAATGCAGATCCGCAAGAACCTAGTTGAAAAGATTGCTGCCTGATGGATGAAAGTGCCTCATGTCAGTTGAAGTGTTGAACCCTCTCAAAGCTTTCTATGGTTTTAAAACTGGTCATTCATCATCGTACTTATCATCGGACATCAGATGTCAGTTGAATCCTCCCAAAGCTTTCTGATTTATCAGCTTTTCCTTTTCATTCCATTTTTTTGTTCACTGGTGGTCTTGTTAAATTTATCTTTTTTAGGGTAACACTCGAGTTCTTAGTTACCGGGAAACTATATTTTACTTCGAGACCTGTACAATTTCTGTAACTTTCTCAGACCAAGTATTTGTTGCCTATTCATAATAAATCAGAAATAAAATCATTCATCAGCAAGAAAATTGTCTATATTTCTCCATGAAACAATTGTCCTTGTACTCTTGTAGTAATTAATACATACCCGTCTTTACTTTGTTCATAGTAACATGTTAATATGTTGGTTTGGTTGTTTTAGTTTCCCAGAATTGACTATTATCCCGTTTTAAACCAACTAAAATATCGAACTTAATCCTTCAAACTTCGAAAAAAATGTTAATGCAGGAAGCTTAAAATGGAACAGAGGGAGTAATTCACCACGAATGAAAGCAGAACTAATGCCGAATCTTTCACAAGAAAAAGGAACCTGAATGATGACTTTTTCTGGGACAGAAAGAGGTGATGAATAGCCAAGAGAGACTTAAAACTTACATGAACGTAGATAGGATAGATGAAAACTGGAAAGCAAGCAATTTAACACTCTAACTAGATACTAATAATACTCCTGCTACTAATACTAGTCTTTAGACATGATGATCGTAGCTCAGGTTGCTACTTTCTTCGACTTCATGGACTTGTCCTCCTGCATGAAATCGAGCAACACGGTGCTCTTGCATTTGGGGCACTTGGGATCCTGCTCCATCAGCATAACATACATCAGGCACCGAGGGCACCCGACCAGCATCATGGAACCTAGCTTAGGCTCCTCAGGGCTCGTCTCCCGGGATACACATGAGCTTCGGGGTGACATCTCAGTCGAAGACACGGAAACCCGGGGCGACACTTGGCGACGCTCCCTTGGCGGAGACAAGTGCAGTTTCAGGTCCAGTTCTGGGCTCTCGTTATTGAAGTTCATTCTTGCTTTCTTTGTGTATGCAATCCCTGGAGTACATGTGTGTGCATACAGAAGCCAAACTTAAGTTAGTAAAAAACTCGAAATATCCCTGACAAACACAGAAAAAGTGACTGTTGAAAGTTGAAACAAAGAAAGAAAGGAATTTGCAAGTGAAGATTTTGTTACCTGGGAAAAGCAAGTGGGATGATCAGTGTAGAGAAATATTTGGTGATGTTGCTTTCATGGGTTGAAGAAGGCAAATATATAGAGCTGCAAGACTGTGAAGAGTACACAAGACTACACAAAACAACAAAGCTTGTTTAATACTTGTTAGAATTGATGAGCATGCATAGATTGTAGTGTAAGTAGCTCAGGTAAGGTACAGAGAGAGAGAGAGATTGTAAGTAAATAAGAAAGAAAAGTGATGAGATTGAATTGAATTGTATTTAAGGCCAAGTAGAAGAAGTATAGTAGTAGTATAGTAGTAGAAGATGGATAGATACTAGTAAGTGTTAAATCTAAGTGCATATTTATTAGTTGAAAGGAAAGATCACAAGAAGTTTGCTGGCAAGAAATGAAAGATTAAGGAGGAGAGTTAATGTATTTGGCAACCAAACTGTGGTTGGGTTGATGGTGGTGATGATGATGATGATAGCAGCTTCATTCATTGCTTGACATTGTTGGTTAACATCTTACATTCAAGAGAGCAATTAAGGTCTCATTTAAGTCCTGAACTGCCATCAGCATTCATTCATTATTATTGCTACATCACTACGGTTCCTTAACTTTTCTTTACTCAGACTCGAACTAACCCTCTTTCTTCTTGCCAGTTGAACTGATAACCGTAGTAATAAAGTTGGAAATTACCGTTCGTCTCAGTTTACAAAGGCATAAGAGAAGAGACCCGCCGCGTGGTTGGGTAAAGTTTGATTGAAGAGGCTAAACCACTGTTATGGTAGGTTTTCTTGAGTCTAGAGGTTCAAGAAGCAACTTAATTGAAGTGATGGGAAGTCCCTGTCCGGCCGTCCCTAGATTTAAACTTCCTTTTTTAATTATTATATTTTCTCTTTTAGAGGAAGATCAACATGGGACTAACAAACACTGCTGGAGGATGCCATTGAAGTAATGATCATGTACAGTTTATCAAGTAGATGATGATCATTTAGCAATCAACAACAATTTTCAAAGATGACAAACTTTGAATCCAGCCGGGGTACAGGCGTGAACGAAATAGGATTTTCTTTTTTTTGCAATACTTACTCATTTTGTATGGAATATGAGCCCCCTTTAGCGACAATATTAGTATGAGTAAGAAGTTGTATGAACAATTACGGTTTGCTCGATATTGGAGTCTCCCCAGACCCTCCTCTCATCGTAGCATGTAGATGCCACAATGGGGCCTATACACACACTGATGGAGGGGTCTAGGAAACATTTACCTCCCCTCTCTTGAATTTCCTAACAATTACCTAATTGAATTTGAATTGAATGCCTGCTAATCAATATACTCAACAACTTCACAAAAATCAACTAAATTATCGCCTAGTACCACCCAAGTTATCAGCAGATAGTTTTACAAAGCAGAGCTCGAATCCATCAAAAGCTATGCTCAAGCTGGAGATCTAGGAATAGGGGTAAAGGGTAACAAAATGACAGATGGAGTAAGGTTCATAACCCTTCACAATTGTAGGGAGTTTATTCTGATGTGCAACATGTTATAGTGCTACCACAAGTAAGAATCACGAGGCGTTACAACATGTTGTAGGAAAGAATAATCCCTACTAGGAAAGAAACATTCCGTCAATAACTGGAACTAGACTTCCCTTCTCGCCATCATCTTAGGAAACCACTAGATTCAAAAGTCTGGGAGTAGATTGCACATTCAGAAAGATCTGTGGTTTTTACCATCAAAAGGACAAAGAAGCTTTGATCCCTTTGCACTTGTGCTTATTGTCTTTTGGCACAGCAAGGTCTCCATGGTATCTCTGTCAAGAAACAGCAGCACTTTCTCCAAATGTGACAAACCTGCAACTTTTGTTCTCCAGAAGTCAACATTCATACTACAGGGCTATGTCACGTACTACAGTCGAAGAATTTTTGCATCTTTGCGTACGTACCAAAAGAAAAACAAATTAACCACATACGATGAGACATTGCACGCTGCAACTTAGCTACCAGTCCATATCTCAAAATTGAAACTTAAAACCAAAATTCAATTCAGAACATAGAATTGCAACCAAACCTGTACTATATTTCCATTTCCTTCAAAGCAAGAACAGAATCATTTAACACATTATGGAAGGAAATGGAAGCTATCAACTACTAAAGTCAGAACCATTTAAATCAGAATTACTCCTTCAGATTTGGCCTATTTTTTTGTGCCCAATATTAATAACCTGTACTATACTAGCCCATATTTAACTCAGCTGCACAACTAAACTTAACATCATATCTACCAGTAACCATAAATTTTTATCAGCTTCAATTTCTGTAGCAAGTACTACTACCCTAGATATTAGATAGATGCTGTGAATTCATTCAAGTGTCCTCTTTTTACATGTAACGTAATGGTCTCATCTGCAAACATGATTATTATGCCTGTGTATTACCCATCCTATTTTCTATATTTGGAAAACTCCTCCAGCTCATATCAGACTAGCACAGAAAGTACTGTAAAATAAACAGTTTCTTGGATCCACATTAAACAGGAAGTAAATGTATCAGCGATCCGAACTATACATGTAATACGAGTATCACGACACTTGCGTGATTGTAAAAACACAGTGTTTAGCTCACAGGTTGAAAATTTGAAAGAGTGGTAGAACAGAAGTTTCCAAGGGTACTGTTAACAGTGGTTAGAAAGATTTAATCAGGACCACCATTCTTTCCGTTACTTGGTATGTTCGTGATTTTGATTAGCAAGACAATAATTCCATGGTAGCTAAGACAGAGATAGATCAACATAAAGGACAACCATGAACATAATTTCACTTAAATTATCCAACTCACCAAGATAGTGATATAGTATCATAAACAGTTTTCATTTCCTGAAAGAAAAAGGCTTTCTTTTAAAATAAAAAAATTGAGTACGAAAATTTCTTCTTGTGCCATAACCATGAATGTGAATAAGCCAATGAGAAAAATAGTTAATTCCGTTTCAGTCCTTCACATTCATATGCACTATGTTTTGGCGTATCAAAATATACTCGGACAAGTTTCATCCCAAAGACTACAAATGTAAAATGAGGTGCAAAGTGCATAACCATACTGTGGAAAGCCATCATTGATAAGTCATGAACCACTGCAGTCACATTTCATGGCAAGCAATGTTCTGTCACGAGCTTTGCTATTCTAAAAAAGAAAAGAAGGAAACCGTAGAACTAAATCAGCACTTAATCGTTTCGTTTAGTGAAGAAATGAAATTATAGCATAAATAAATCGACAAAAATGTTGACAGACCTGTATATGTATAGTTTTGCACCTATTCAATCATGTTGATTTGAGCCCCACTCCGTTAGAATCCAAAAATCCCTCATTGAAAATTCACTTTGGTGACACTTGAGTTTGGTTCACGTCTATATGCCTAGAACTCATGTCCCACCATGCACCATCATTGTCCGTTGCTAAAAGAGTGTCGTTATCATCAGAACTATGAGATTCAATATCTGAATCTTCACTCTCAATTTCAGGAAAATCAAAATCTTTATCTGTCTCCGGGTCATACTTCCACTCCAACCTCTGCAACAAATTCCGGTCCTTCCACTTCCCTACAACTGATACAGCCGCGGTCTTGGCTTTCCCCACCATGATATCCTGCCATGAGAAAGATGCATCAGCACTTCTTCTTAAAATACTATCTTTGTTATCACCGACAACCACTGTTTTCAAACACCTCAATCTCGATTCCTTTAAAATCTCCGCAAAATCCGAATCATCTGACACAAGAACCACACATTGAACTGCTCTCCTGTCCATCAAATCCACCATGTGTCTTCTCAAAGCAATATCAGCTGCTTGCGGTTTGTCAGAAACCTCCCTGACCCAAAAACCGGCCCGTTTGAGCTCATCCCCTAAACCGTATCCAACTCTAGGAGTCAGTACATCCTTAGCAACATTTTTATACTTATCCATCTTCCCTGCATACAGCCCTACCAGCCTCACCCTCTTCTTTCCTCTTGCAGACTCAATCCTGTTCATCCTTTTCATCTGCTCCCGCTCATGAATTTGAAAATGATTAATCAACTTTTGGTTGGTATAAAATCTCTTGCCACAAACCCGACATACATAAGGTTCATCAGACTTAACAACACCAATGGTTTCTAACTCACTTAACGCTTTCCTCTCTCTTCGCTCAGCCCTAACACGAGGAGGCACGTAGCTAAACGTGTGAGGATTGGCATAAGCAATCATATACTTGACAACCCCAAATTGTTGGGCAGCCCTCTTTAACTTAATGGCTGCATCATATGGAGGAAATGACTTTGGCGGCTTGTTATCCAGATCCCAAAATACCCCAACATTAACTGATGGTGTGGCTGCAGAACAAAATGAAGCACACTGATCCCGTACAGAAAGAGTCCGTCGTAGAGCTTGAATCTTTTCAAATGACTGGATTTTGTCCAACGTACTACGCAATTTGAGAATATTCACCATATCCAGTAATTATCACTCTAATTATGATTTTCTGAAAAGCTCAAAAGAGACCTTACAAAGTCCAAAGATAAACAATCTAGATAAAAAGGTTTTTTCAACATGGATGCTTCAATCTAACCTGAAACATGCAAAAAAGAAACAAAAAATGATTATAATCATCTCCACTTGATAGCCCCCCATAACATTTTAGCACAATGAAATGATCTATTATAAAATCCTCATGACTAGTATCACATCCACAAGTTCCAACTGAACTACAATGTAAAATCCAGAAAAATAACTCAAACCCTCATGGATAGTATCTCAATTCTCAAAGGACTGATGAAAACTGAAAGGCGTAAACAACAGTTATAACTCAGTAATTTGTGTGTACTGTACACCATCATAGGACAAATAAAGCAAAAGTTAGACCACTTCATATAATATAAGACATACATAGTAAAGGGAAGAAGAACCGAGTGCTGATGATCTTGGTAACAGTAATGGGGACCAATTTGCACAAGGGTTTCATTCAACAAGTGAAAAAGATGAAACGGATACACCACTTTTAATTAGATTACATATAATATAGAGGAGATTTGGGAGCAATACAATACACTTACAGAAAATTCATATCGCTGCTGTGTGTTGGAGTCGATGGAGCTGGTGGGGTTTGATTGGGAGTTGGGACACAATTGAAGAACCTGTTTGATTCCAAACCAAGAGAGGAGCTCAAGAAAGAGACCAGGGAGAACGACGAACTCATAGGCGAATTAATGACTTAGAGCACCCCTATCCATAAATCAAATTGTGGTTTGGTTCACAACTTGGTTCATGAAATAGTGGTTCATGAACACCTTTCAAATTGAGTGTGTTATCCATGAACCACTTTTAAT
>JAQRGC012292348.1:0-15935 GCA_028659135.1 Plantago lanceolata
CCTTTTTCGTTCACTTAATTATCTGCTTTGAATATAATTGTTCTAACGTTTTGTAAATAAATTTCATTAGCTCATTAACAATTGGAGTCGTGGCATCGCCACGGGTAATTACTAGTTAGTATATTAAGAGTAAGTCTCATAAAAGACCGACTTTTCTAATATATTAGGAAAGTCAAGTTTTTTAAAGCATCCGGTTTATTTAAAAACCACTTCTAACAATGGAACTAGTTATAAAAAATTGACTTTCCTAATGAATTCGGAAAGTCAGTCTTTTATGAGACTTTAGCGTATATTAATGTGTTATATTATTAGTGATCAGATGATGAAAGTATAAAAAATTTAATATAAGTTGATAGTGAATTTTTGAAAAAGGAAATGTACCAAGGTCAACTCCAAAAGAATGTTCAAAATAACAAAATGTATGGCCCGGAGGGAGTATTTGTTCATGTATGTTTGGCCTATAGGATTCGGCTAAAAGGAACTTTATACATCATTATATTTAAGGAATTGATCAGCTGCATACATTGATTTTATATCAAACTTATTTTGATCGAATAAGGTTAAATCGCATGATGAGTTAGCTGATTAGTTCAAATGAAATGTTGGTTCCATATTGTTTTCGTTTCTACTTATTACTCAACTGCAGTATGAAATTTCCCGGAAACTTTTTCTGGTCCCAGCAGAAGGTGCTGTGATTGACCAGACGGACCCCTGATTTGAACTCCGGGGACCAACGATGATTTAAATATCATCGTATATACTAAAAAGAATGAGTGGTTCACTTCAAAGTCTTCCACTAAAGCTCATCAACTCAGTTAATTACTACTGTAGTAAGCCAATCACTAAACTTGAGATGGCTGCAGCAGCAGCTTATGCAGCTCTTGTATCTCTGATGAACGCCTTAATCCGAATCCAGCACCCTTCTTGCCCTGCTTCATTTCGCAACTCGCAGTTACAATCCCTTCTCCATAAAACAAATTTCCTAGTTGATTTTCTTGAGACTAGTACTACTACTTGCTCTCAAAGATTAAACGAAGATTTCGAGACAAAAATGGCTCATGTTGCTTATTTAGTCCAAGACACTATTGAATCCTATGTTGCTGATCAGATTCTAGCAAGATCCTCGCGCAGTAGACGCAGAGTCCATGCTCTTATCATTCTAGATCTTGAGAAGTAAATCCAGCAAATCGATTTGGTCATCCAACAAGCCATGGAATGTAAAGCAATATTGATCACGGGACAACAAGTGCCGAGAAGCAGTTTCGTGCCTCCAAGTGGAACGGTTAAGATGGTGGGATTAGACGACGAGCTGAACTGTTTGCTAGAACAGCTCACCAATGATCAGTCCGGTCGAAGAATCATTCCAATAGTTGGAATGGGCGGGATAGGTAAGACTACACTAGCTCAAAATGTGTATAATCATGCATATACAAGGTATCATTTTCATGTTCGTGCTTGGGTAACAATATCACAAGATTATAGTGTTGGAGGAATGATTCATTCAATTTTATATGATATTGGTACGCCTGCAAAAGGCCGAGTAGGTGATGAAGAGCTAGGGCATAGATTATACAAGGGTCTGTGTGGTAGAAGATATCTCATCATACTAGATGATATTTGGAGTGGTACACCTTGGGATGAGATCAGAAGGTTTATTCCAGATAACAGTAATGGAAGTAGAATCGTGCTAACTACTAGGCTTTTGAGTGTCGCACGTAGTGTTGGTACGTGCAGTCCCTATGAAATGATGCTTCTAGATATTGATCAATGTTGGGAGTTGCTTTTAGGAATTGTCTTTGGGAGTGATGTATGCCCTCCTGAATTGGAGAGCCTTGGGAAGAAAATTGCGAACGGTTGCAAAGGACTCCCTTTGGCGATAGTGGTGATTGGGGGGCTCCTTAAGATGTCAGAGAGAACGCGAGAGTATTGGGAGGGTGTCGCAGAAAATGTGAGCTCCATCGTAAATAAAGAAAACGATGGTCATTGCTTGGAGGTTCTATCTTTGAGCTACAGTCACTTACCTATTCATTTGAAACCGTGTTTTCTTTACCTGGCGACTTTCAAAGAAGATATCCAAATCCCAGTTTCCGAGATCATCAATCTCTGGGTAGCTGATGGATTCTTAAGACCGAGGACAGATAGAACTTTGGAGGAGGTGGCTTTAGAGTATTTGAACGATCTTATTGGTCGAAATCTAGTTTTGGTTAAGGAGCAGCAAGGGCGTAGAAGAACAAGAAGCTGCATTGTCCATGAATTACTAAGGGAATTTTGTACTAGAGAAGCTCAGAAAGAGAAGTTTCTCTGCCTGATGAAGGACGATGTTGTCGACCTTCCACAAGAACGACAAAAAAGTGAACGCCGTTTAGTTTATCATCTTTCTGATAACAACTGTTCGGCAAACTGGACTCACACTTACTCTTTCTTCTGCAACTATCACAATTCTCAGTTCTCCTCAAATCGAAGGATGCTACAAGTATTTCGTATTGATGATGATATACTCTTGAACATTGATGCTGCAAGTCTAGTTCAACTACGATACCTTGCATGTTCACCTCGTTACGTTAACGTCCAAGGCTACAAGTTTTCTGTATTCTGGAACCTTGAGACCTTAATCATTGACACAATTTATGTGGTGAAACTGGATCTACCAGCTGAATTCTGGGAACTCCACAATCTCAGACATCTTATTGTGTGTGGTGGAAAGGCAGTTTTGCCTGATTCTGGGGTTTCTCAGCTCGATCGTACCCTTGGCAATCTGCAAACACTTTCTGGTGTCGAAATCTTCAGACATGCTGGCAACGAGGTACTTAAAATGATTCCAAATTTAAGAGAACTGAGAATTTTCGATAATGGGGATGAACAGTCGAGGCTAGCAGATAGCGTCCTTAATCTGGTCTGCCTTAAAAAACTTGGAAAGCTATCGATTGAATTCCAATATTTCCAGTCGGAAGTAACCTCACAAAAGCGTCTATATCATCTCCATGAAGAATTTTCAAGATGTGCTCTCAGTGGACCAGACAATCTTGCTTTCTCAGGTAGCCTAAGAGAACTTGAATTAAGCGGGTCTTATATTACGTGGGACCATATGACGGTCATTGGTTCGTTACCTAATCTTGAAGCGCTCAAACTAAAGCACAGAGCATTTATTGGGGAGGAGTGGAACTCAAATGAAGATGAGTTTGGGCGCCTGAAATATTTGTCAATCGAAAGCTGCAAGTTAAGGACTTGGAGAGCAGAAGGTTCGCATTTCCCAAGGCTCGAGCGTTTGATTCTCAGGTACTTGGACCTGGAAGAAATACCTCTGGGCATCAGTGACGTGGCAAGGCTCGGACTCATCAAGTTGATTACCTCTTTAAAATCCGTTGTTATATCAGCAAAGGTGATTGCAGAAGAACGAGAAAACCTCGGATACAGTGACGATCTTGTCATTCAAGCAGTGTATTTGAAGGGATTGAACAAGGACAATGAAGAGCTACAGGAGTTGGCAAGTTACAATTTTCATATTGGCTTCTAGGTGAGTACTTTGGTCATAATTGTGTACACTTCTTATTCTTATTCCTCCTCTTCCGGTCCATTAGATTGTATACGTATTCTATTTTAGTCAGTTCGATTCACAATCAAAGGCATACTATACAATCTAACGGAAGAGAGGGAGTATGATTTTGAGGCTTTTAATTACCCTGCTTACCTTTTACTAGTATTTTTCATGATTTCTAGGAACTCTTCATGCATGGAGACGTAAGATGATGACAGAATAGCCCAATATAGCAGATATACTAGGAAAGTACTATAAACTTCTGGCCGGGGGTGCGGACGCCCCACTATCCGCACCGGTTTCGACCCTGACAACTCTGTCCCAGTCGGAAAAGGCATGCAGAGATGGTTAATTAGTGAATAGTGATCACGGTAGCGCGTTAATTGTTTATGGCGGAGCAATTCGTATACATGTAGAATTGTAGAATACTAATGGCCCGAAAAGGAAAAGTTTAAACTTGGACAGCAAGAATTCATATAGCCTATACTTGGACAGAAAGTTAAAACTAATATAGGTAAGTAGAATTCGTACTTAATTAGAATTCGTTTCCTTGTCGGAGAATTAACCGGTTGGTTAGTGTGTTCTCTTTTATATATATAGAGCTACGTTTAGCTCAGAGCTTACCATTCAATTCCTCAGATCTGAAATCTACTAGCAAACATGCTTTACGAAAGGGTAAAACGCAGGAGTCCGAGAGAAAAATTCTTAGCGCAAGCAGCCAAGCTTAATCAAATCGCCTTGAAGGAAGATCGGAAGGAGCGTAAGGCGAAGGAGGAGGAGGATCAGTACTGGCGGGAGGCCGAGGGTCCCAAATCACGTGCAACTAAGAAACACGAGGAACAATCTGAGAAGCAAGCTGAAGCTGCTGCTAAGAAGGCTGAGGCTCGTCGATTGGCTATGCTGGAGCAGGCAGAACTCGACAGGAGCATGAAAACGTATAATATTGTTGGTAAGGTTACGGAGGCGGAGTTGTTAGAGAGAAAGGAGGCTGAACTAAGGAAGATGGAGGAGCAGAAAAAGAGAGGTCGGGTTATGGACGAGGTGCAGTATTCGAGAATGGTGGACGTTGAGAATATGAATCGGGATGGTATTGAGAATATTGATGCAAGGAGTGTGGAGAGTGTGATTAGGAAGATGGTGGCCGGTCCAAATAAGAAGACGGGGCACAATGCTTTGTTTACCGCGTATAAAGAATCTGTGCTTCCGCGGTTGGAAGCGGAAAAACCAGGTTTGACGCAGAATCAGTACCTCGTTATGGTTTGTAAGCTGTGGAATAAATCGCCAAAGAATCCGGAAAACCAACGCCTGAACACGGAACTGCGGGTGAATATGCAATACCAGAGTATCCGGAGTATGAAAGGTGCAGTTCCACAGGCCAAGGAGGGTCGTAAAACAGAGGTAAAAGGACCAGCTATTGCTGATAATGATATTCATAAACCAGCACCAGAAGAAGAAAAGGTCCAAACTAGAGTTCGCAACTTCGATAAAGAAACAGCATTACAATATCGTCCAACTAAATCACAAGTTACACTTGGTGATTACTTGTCTGTCGTATGATCAAGCAAAAGTCATAGGGATTTTTTACTTTTTACTTTTTACTTTATTTTGTTTTAAATATACATCGTTATTTTTTGCAATTGGGATACCAAATAATTAATTACTAAACAAAACAAAGCAATAGGCTAAAAATGCCAGCCTTTAGCACGCCAATATCTCTGTGCATTTTCATTGACACGGGCTTTTCTTAGTTTCAAGAAAAGCTTGTAAGACACCTCTACTCTATTCGATTCCATCAACCTGTTATGGAGTTTGCTACAGATTATTTTGTTGGGGAAGAATCCCTTCCGGATTGACTCCTCCATAACCCGCACCGCTGTTTCAAGCTGGCCACTGTTGCAGAGACCATTTACGATGTAGTCATATACCTCCGCATCCGAAGAATGACCACTTTCCTGCAGTTCATCCCATAAACTCAACAGCATGCCACATTTGCCAAACCTAGACAGTCTCATGAGCAACAGCTTATAGGCCTTCAGTGAAACTCTGCATCCTGCCTTTCTAGCCTTCTGGTATATAACCAATGCGGCGTGAGGTGGGCCGTATCCACACAATGGCTCAAGGAGCTCGGTCACTGTTCCAGTTGAAGGAATTAATCCCCGACCTAGCATCTCATGGAACAGTTCAATAGCATCTGCTACTCTTCTAACTTTAAGAAAATACGTCAAAATCCTGACATAAGTATCCACGTTTGGCTCAACTTTATTACTCAGCATCCCCTCGTAATATTTCAAAGCTCCATCAATATCACAACTACCAACACGATTAAAGATCATTGCATTGTAAACCACAGTACTCAACGCATCCCCTTTCTCCTCCAAGAACTGGAAAATCCGATCAGCATCTTTAGCTCTACCAGCTCTTCCAAAACACTCAATAACACAACTATAAGTGACACTGTCAGGGTCGACTCCATCATCCACCATAGCTTTCAAATATCTCTCAACTTCAACAACTCTACCAAGCTTAGACCACCCACCTATAAGAGCATTATACATCACACTATCACACTGTACCTCCCCTTTCACCTTATTAAACAGCGAACATGCAGCACCAACATGTGAACGCCCGGATAAACAGCTCAACATCACACTCAGTGTCCCCTCATCACGTTGTAACCCATATGTCTCCAATTCCCTGAAAATCTTAACCGCTTTCGAAACCTGACGAGCGCAAACAAAACTATCAACCACAATGGAAAGTGTATCCAAATCAGGGATAACTCCACCTTTCTCCCTCATTTCACCAAACACTTCCATCATATGCTTAAAGAACTTTCTCCTACCCAATGCCCTAATCACTATGTTGTACACCGAAACATCTTTTTCTAAACCGGGTTGCTCCACCGCCCAATGGAAAAACTCAACTGTCATATTACCACATAAGCTTCCCCAGTTAACCACTTTAGCAAATACTTCTACATTCAATTCAACATTAACACTACTCAAGGCACGGAGAATTGAAGTTCTACCATTCAGCTTCTGCAGAAAAATTCCTCGTAGTTTCTCTTCAGGCGGTAGAAAGTCATCCGGAGCCCTAATATCCAATTGGTTGTTTGGTGGATTTACAGATGGTCTGGTAATTGAAATAGGAAAGAGATTAGAGAGCTCATTCAGTACGTGGGATTCATCGAGTGAATTCGGCGGAAAAGTTAGGGTTGAGAAAGCAAATTTAGGAATTAGAGAGTATCGATAAGGCAGTGGTGATGTGTACCAGGAGAAAGCTGTTTTGCAGAGTTTTCTTAGTGACATTTGGTTTCAGCTCTATTGGCCTGTTTAAGAGGTGAAATTCATGTCTGCTACAGCTCTATAGGTCTGAAGGTGATGAAGATGACTGCCGAGGACGTTGAGAGCTGAAAATTGAGGAGAAAGAGTTACAGGGCTAAAAGCAGCTCGAACTCGAACAGCCTGGTGTTCATATACGACATTGCAGACTCTGGTCCACTTCTCCTCAAGCTTATTTATTGACTACGTATAATCGACCCGACATTTGATTCTTTTCCCTCTAAAATGAAAACCAGAAAAGAGGTTCAATATAAATTCAGCAGAGAAGATAACAAATTTTGAAGTTACAGGTTCCACGACTACGAAAAATTGAAAATTCATCACTCAAATAAAGCACAGGCTCAGTGTCAATTTTAACAATAACTAACTAGCAGTCACATTCAGGAAGAAACACAAATGGTATAATCCAAAATGAAGAGATATTATTATACACTAAATGCGTCCAAAATTCAATATACACACAGACAATCGAGCAAAGAAAGACAAAAGCAAGTTCATAATCATATCCAATACCTTCAACTCGAAAACAATATGATTAACTAAATCAGAGCAAGGATCCAATAAGAAGCTCGTAAAATTGGGGGAAAAAATGAAGTAAAGGAATTAGAATCTTACCTATAATGAATCAATCGGAGCGAATGTTGAGAACAGCTTCACTGCCGCGCCATGGGAGGGGCGAATTCGAGCTTGATTAAGTTGACGACGAGAGTGATCAGAGAATATCAGATAGTTTTCGACCTAATTTTGATGAAGAACTCTGAAAAACTAATTCACGAGAGACGATTTCTTTCTTAATTGGTTGCCCGTAGTGATAATGTCGCTATTCTCTAATCCAAGCACGCTTCTTATGATGTTTCAGTAGTAAGTATATTTTTGTTTCAAAATACTTGAGTCCAACAACAAAACAAGGTCCGACAGTGCTCGGCTGGATTAGTCGCCAAAGCGGAAACTAGTACGAACCGGAAAAAAAAAAACCCTACACCCTTTCATTATTTGTTTTCAAAACAAGACATGGAAACTTGGTTATGTACTTTTGCTGAGTACTTGGCTGTTCTGCTGCTTGCAGAGCTTGCCTTGGATCAATTGAAAGCGAGTTGAGATCGAATTATTTGAAGGCGCAAGTCATCTGCTTCTGCCAGTGCTTCAAATAGCTTCTGCCAGTGCTTCAAATAATAACCCTTACATCAAAACTTGCCTAGTGAGACCTTGTTGACAATATGGAGTTGTTGATGAACATGCAAAAGCAGGGCTGATGGCATTTCAACAAAGAGAAAACCAAACCACAGCACACAGGGTGGCCTTCCATATATGAACTACTTGTTCAGAATTTTTCTTTCGACAATTAACACAACTCCAAAACATGATTCCAAAAAAAAATAAAAACATGATTCCACAAATGTTGTTATTTCAAAAAAAAAAAAAACTCCAAAACATGATTTCACAAATGGTAACCCACTAATACAACAATATTTCACAAAGCAGAATGTAATCAGAGAAGACAGAACTATACATAGTCGAAATACATAGTCTGGAGTCTGGACTGGAAGACAGTTACAGGCTTCCATTTATTTTGTCAAATAAGAGGAACATGAAATCAGCCGTGGTGGCTTAGCCGCTTAGCAACTCTGTGACCGTCACATGGTACGAATACAACTGCGAAACAAGCAATACAACACACTCATGAAACAGGAGATCTCTGCAGCCTCTTCCACATCTTCCTTCCCATCTTGTAATTCTCGATACTCTTCCTCTTCTTCGTCCTCTTCATTTTCCGATTCATCGTCAGACAAGTGTTGTGTCCACTGCACCACATCAGTCGTCAGTTAAGAAATCATGAGATGATAATAAATAAATAAAATGTTTCAATTTAGAATGACTAAACCCAATGCACAGTTATATACTTATATAACATGGATGGACAATAGCACATTTTGATATTTAACAAATAACAAGCGACTTAGACTAATTTCCTGTGTTTATGGAACAGGTCCACTACCCAGATGAATCTGGCCTCCTGTGAAGAAAAAACGCAATGGAGAGCTATATTTTTACTTAGAAAGTCTATATAGGAGACAGTATGCAACAATAGGAACATATTGCTTCTTTCTTTATGAGTTTTTTTGAATAAATGAGCATATACAACATATATTATGGAACATATCATCCCTAATATGTGAAACCTCAACAAAAATTGGTAGCAGAAGTTGAGTGGTCAGTTCAAAGAAAATTATGAATGCTTACATTAGATTCGATGCATCAACATATCAATGTAGTGTTAATTGCAAGACTTACCGTGAAGCCAATGTCGAAATTGGGGTTTGCCAACTTCTCCAGCTCTTCCATGTCATCATCTGAAGTGTACCAATAATGAGCAGAAATGTGAAGATCATCAATCCCCATGCTTTCTCGTTCATCCAGTATTTCCTTGGCAGACATAATTGCAGATTTCTTAGAGGAACGCAACTCAATACGTTCAAGTGACGCTATGTCTCCAATGACGCATGGAATTTCTTTCAAGTTCAAGTGCCGAAGAATCAAATGTCGAAGACTGGGGAAATGGTAATTTTCTGCTCTCCACGTCCTTATCTCGCAACCATCAATTAGCAAAAGTTTTAGGCTCTGAAATTCCCCTTCATTTGAGTTCCACTTCTTCCCAGAAAATTGATGACGTTTTAGCTTAAGCACTTCAAGATTTGGTAATGAACCAACAACAGTCATGTTGTCCCATGTAATTGGACAGTCCCTCAATACCAGTTTTCTGATGTTGCCTGAGAAAGCAAGATTCCCCCACTCACGACTGTAAACACAGATGCCACATTCTTCAGAGAAGTAACGAGTCATCCACTTGAAATATTCAATTTCAATTGATAGTACTTCGAGTTTCTGAAGGGACGCCAGGTTAAGGAAGGTATCTGGTGGTCCCGACGTCTTTGTTTCATGCCGTCCATCATAAGAAGTGCCCAGTTCTTTCAAATTTGGAATTAATTTCAGTACCTCCGCGACACCATGTTTGAAGATCTTAACTCCAGAAAGCGTTTGAAGCTTTGTCAAGGACACAACCAACACGGGCCCCTCTGGGATCTGGCAAAACGACTTTCCCACGGCGAGACACGAGAAAATGTCTAAGATTGTGAAGCTCCCAAAATGCAGGTGGTAAATTTAGTGTCCCAGAGGTTCCATAAAAGATCAAGGTCTCAAGGTTCCAGAATAAAGATATTGAAGATTTTAACAATGGAATCCCAATACTGCAATCAACTGCAAGGTAGTGTAATTGAATGAGCTCAGGAGCATCAACTTTGAAGTTTCTATCCTTGTCGATATAGATCGCTTGTAACATCCTAAAACCAGAGGCAGGTTGTGAACTACCATATTTGCAACTGAAAGAATGTGGCAACTCTTTCCTGGGACCATCGCTGGAAAGATGACAAACCAAACGACGTTCGCTTTGTGTAAGGTTGACAATATCCCCCTCCTTTATAACACAAAGAAACTTCTCGTTTTGAGCTTCTCTCAGACAAAATTCCCTTAATAAATCATGAACACTGCAACTTGTTATGTTCCCACTTACATCTTGCTTCTTGACCATAACAAGATTTCTACCAATAAGATCTTTCAAGCACTCTAACCCCACATCCTCCAAACTTCTACCATCCCTGTGTTTTAGGAAACCATCAGCGACCCATAGCTTGATAAGACAAGAAACTGGGATTTCCGTATCTTCTTTGAAAGTGGCCATGAAAAGAAAACAAGGTTTTAAATGAATAGGCAGGTTATTGTAGCTCAAGGACAATATTTCTAAGCAATGCCCATGTTCAGTATTTGCAATCGAGCTAACACTTTCTGCAAAACCCTCCCAGTATTCTGCTGTCATCTCTGAATTCTTTAGGTGCCCACCAATTACTACTATTGCCAAAGGAAGGCCTTTGCAACTTTTGGCAATTTTCTTACCGAGTTTCTTGAGATCAGGAGCACAAGCTTCCCCACTAAAGACACAATCAGAGAGTAGTTCCCAACTTTCCTCGTTCCCTAGACATGCCACCTCGTAAGGGCTATCACACGTGCCAGCACTAAGTGCAACACTCAAAATCCTAGTAGTTAACAAAATTCTACTTCCATTAACGTTTTTAGGAATAAACCTTCTTATTTCATCCCATGCCACATCACTCCACATATCATCCAGGACAATGAGATATTTTCTACCGCACAATTCTCTGTATAATTTTTCTCCCAACTGTTCATCACCCATTTCACCATTTACATCAACACCAATGCTACATAAAAGGGTACGGATAATTGTCCCAACAATATAATCTTGAGAAATTGTTACCCAAGCTTGAATTTGGAAATGATTGGCAACATATGGATGGTTATAAACATTGTGAACAAGAGTAGTTTTACCTATCCCGCCCATGCCAATGACCGGGATGATTTGTCGACTGGACTTGTCTGATGTGAGCTGATCCATCAATCTGATCAACTCCTCATCCATTCCCACCATCTTAATCCTTCCGCTCCAGGGCAGTGATGGAGCAACACGTTCAAAGCTTCTGGGGAGCTGATCATTGTGACTTTTCTCTGTTTGAACTCCCATGGCTTCTTGCGTGATCATATCCATTTCCAAGATTACTTTCTCCAGATTCTGAAAGGTGAGGTCGTCTCCATTGCGTGATGATCTTGAGAGGATCTGATCCACAACATACGAATCAATCATGTCTTCTGCTGCATAAGCAGCATCCATGATTTTTCTTTCCAAGTCTTTGCTTAATCTTTGTGAATCAGTCTCAAGAATCTCAACCAATAGGGAGGCTTTATTAAAGAGAGATTGTATTTGTGATGTGTGTAAAGAAGCAGGGCAAGTCAGATGTTGGATTCGATTTAATACATTCATAAGACAGACAAGAGCTGCATATGATGCCATCTCCCGTCTCTGATTTCACAGTTCAGGTTTTCTGAAAGCAAGCAGATTTCAAATGTAAGCTATGCAACAACAGAACATTTGGTATATTTGATATGAATACTTGCTGTTTAGGAATCATAGTACATATATAACTATATAAGAGACCTAACATGTGAAAGCCATAATAAATAATTAGAGTCAAATCCATGATATATATTAATATACCACCTTACATGTGCATTACTGCTAGTCTGCTAGGTTCTATTTAAACTACTTATTTACATATTATACGATAAAAAGAAAACTCAGATAAGGTCCAAGTTTCATGTGGGATGCATAATTTATTGAATTTCTGTATCCCTTTGGCTTAATCAATTTCTTATCAGGCTGATCAGTTTTAATATTTTTGTACAATACTAAATTTGTTAATTTAATTTATCAAACAAGTTAAATTCATCATTGTAAAGTCACACACACACGCACACACAAAAATTAAAAAACAATTGATCAAATTACTCAGAAGTGGTTCTAATATACTATAGTATAAATTTTTATATAAAAGTACTTCATAATCTAATTACAAAGAGTAACCTCAAGAAAGAAAAATGTTATGTGAAATATGAGGAAAAAGAAACGTAGCAAATCTAGAGACGGGGAATTTGGTGTCAAAGTTGATGTCTAGTGGGGCATTGGCCAAAGAATTTAGCACAGCCATCAGCAGATTTCTTCAGCAAATACAATGTCGTATATGAATTGCACTGCATAATTAAGAAACGGTAAAATTGTCAGCCACAGTCGAAAAAGACTGATATCAGGAACACAGGTTGATAAAGATAAGGAGGCTTTTCAAGTATTGGTACACACATAAGTTTCTAAATTCGGTAATCAGAACTGGTTAAGCATGACTGGAAGACTGAAACAGCAAAGGGCTAGGTTTTCACAAGCAACACATGCAACTATACCAGGACAAAAAAATCATAAACAGTAGTTCAAATCCAGTCTGACATTCAGAACAGAACTAATTTAAAGATAGCAAAGGTAACACTTTGTAAGGTTTAAAATTATGCAACAGCCAGAATGCATGAATCAACGTTTTCTCCCGAGGCCGGGATTCCTTTTCCAATTTATAGGATAGAACACTACATCTCAAGAGATCCATCGGTGTATATTTCATCAGGTTTATTGAAAATTTACCTTCCTCTTGCGGGATATTAGGTTGATCAACAAGGAGTTGCTGAAGAACACTTAAATCACCAGTCGCACTGAAAAACAAGTTGACAATGAACTGACTCAGTTTGCTATCAGAGCGCTAATCATCAGTAAGCGTGACAAGTAAAGCAAAAAAGAGCAGGTTATGAAAAGGCACAAAATGTAAAATAAACTGGGCAAGAGTCGAGCAATATGGACAGCAGGCAGAAAATTAAGCAAAGGAGCTATTTGTAAAGCTATTTCATCTGAATATCTGGTAAAGAACTATGTTGGGTGCTAGATAGTCTAGGAGAGAAAGAAGCAGACCCCTAGTTATTGGGCTAAGT
Source organism: Plantago lanceolata (assembly GCA_028659135.1). Lineage (NCBI taxonomy): Eukaryota > Viridiplantae > Streptophyta > Magnoliopsida > Lamiales > Plantaginaceae > Plantago > Plantago lanceolata. Next base: position 13,309 of record JAQRGC012292348.1, read on the forward strand.
TACATGCCAAGTTGATACCTTTCTTGAAATAGTGAAGTTTCATAAGCATGGACTGAGAAAAAAATACTTTAAAGATGGATAAAACAGAAACCGAGTCTAAAATTGTCTGCACTCTGCATATGTCTCATAAAAACCAGATTTTCCTGAACATTAGGAAAAACCACAATTCCAAGTTTGCACTAGTTTTTCAAATATTACAGGTATATGCCTAACACTTAGGCGCGCGCGCGCCGGGGNGGGGGGTGTCAAGTTACCCTAATGCGGCATGGATGATGGAACGTGGTAAAAAGTGTAGTAAGGGACCCAATCCATAAATGTGGTTTTATAACATTTAGGAAAATACTGGTTCTTTTATATACCAATCACTTAGTCCTTTGTCTCTACAACTGTTCTTATGGGCAAGTGGGGACCTCCAATATTATAGACATGTATAACCATAGTAATTGTGTTCGATACACTGAAAATAGGGAGGCCAAGTTGCCAACTAATGCACTCATAGCATTATTACAGGAATATGAAACTGAAACAATGTAAATGCCATCTCTCAACTAAAAAGGAACAGAGAATTGAGTTGTCTTGAAAAACAAAAAGGTGATGTATAAGCATACGTACCTGGGCTTCAGAGCAATATCTGGAAGCGCCGACACCAAAGATAATTTAAGAAGGTACCTGCAAGATAATGAGATATGATTAGAACAGTGTAGAACGAATGGACTAGTGAGCATATGCCAGTAATATGGAAATAATAATAAGCTAAAATGTGTTTGTTGCTTCACCATCAATAATTACATGATCAATTTCGTCAAATATCAAAGTTCTGATCCAAGAATCAGTGAAGTTTCATAAAATCTATAAAAGGGCTCCATTCCCATTAATATAGGATTATGTTTTATTTCATATGCAGATTTATAGGACAAACATACGTCTTATATATATAAAACGGCAATAGTAAGTCATAGATCATGATCACTCATCAGTATCCTTCAACAAATCATTAATAATACAAAAAAACAGCCGCTTTAATTCTTCTTCTTCTTCTTTTTTTTTTTTTTTTTTTTNTTGTTAAAGTCTCACACACTCCTAAACACGGAATTTAATGCATAAAATTTATATAACCCATACTCTGATTGGTGCATCTCTTCAAGCAGCTTTAGTCCTCCTAAGCAATCTGCTAGTGTCGGTTTAATGCCAATCTGTTGTTTCAGCTGTTTGGCACTTAGCTGAGCAGAACTCCCACCAGTTAGCTGCTTACTATCACGAACCATCTTCTCAAGAAATATGACAACTCCACGAAAATCCTCCCTGGATTTTTAATAACAAAAACACAAACTTTAAACGAATTCTACTCTCCTTCTATATGACACATAGCATACACCACAATGTTTGATAAAACTCCCAAGAAGATAACAAGATCATATTGACAGAAATAAGTTGTTTCTCAATGTAAACTACTCTTGCAATTGTGATCCTACTATACACAGAAATCCGCTAAGTGAAAAAATACCAATGTCACAAGGCCTTCAACCGTGCCAAGGAACCTCTTGTTTATTATCCAAGAGCGAAGCAATAATGTCAGTTCGCTGTCAAGTATATTACCCCTTCCAGAAGCTTCATAAATGGTAATCGATTCTAAGAACTAAACATATCATAGCCTAAAATCCATCTTTGACCTAGCCTTATAGCAAATAAGAAAAGCATTATTTTCCTCCATTAACGCACATTCAGCTAACTAGTCAAGATTCATCTTTATAAATTCTACTACAATCAAACAGAGTGATAAATAAACAACACAAAGGTCCCATACATAGTCTTGTTCATGAGCTGAAGAACCGTTTGAAGAGACTCCAATTGCTTTGCCAAAACAGCATCCTCTACACCATCAACACACTTCAACACACCATAGTTCTTAGCTTCTCGAATGACCTGAAAATCAATTTTCCCAATACCTAGCAGCATTAGGAGACGTTTCTGAAAAGGATTGAATTTAACAATAAAGATTTAAACGGGGATGAACCTGCAATCTCTGGATGATGGAAGAGGCGTTCGAGAATTGGGAAATTAAAAGAGACTGAAGTTGTTCCCAAGTACCCATCTCATCTTTTACCTTCTTGAACCTTTGTTGATACTTCTTGATTATTGATTCCATTGCTGCAGCCTGCAGTCTTTTCCAGTTCCCTTGTGCACCTGCAAATAACAAAGGACGAGCAAATTCCCATATTTATAGTTTTGACTTTTGACTAATATCGGACCCTTTTTTAGGACTTAAATGGCGTTTTAAATTCGGAGTTATAACAAATAGGCACAAGTGTCCCCTCATCACATTGTAACCCATGTCTCCAATTCCCTGAAAATCTTAACCGCTTTCGAAACCTGACGAGCGCAAACATAACTATCAACCACAATGGAAAGTGTATCCAAATCAGGGATAACTCCAACTTTCTCCCTCATTTCACCAAACACTTCCATCATATGCTTAAAGAACTTTCTCCTACCCAATGCCCCAATCACTATGTTGTACACTAAAAAGAACTTTCTCCTACCCAATGCCCCAATCACTATGTTGTACACTAAAACATCTTTTTCTAAACCGAGTTGCTCCACCGCCCAATGGAAAAACTCAACCGTCG
>JAQRGC012292356.1:0-12882 GCA_028659135.1 Plantago lanceolata
CATGTATATACCTTTGTTCGCGAACGGTTCGCGAACACCCGAGCCTCTTACAATTTTGCTCGAAACTCGTTCGACAATTACTCGAACACGTTCGCGAACTGTTCATGTTCGGTCAATCGATTACGAACCGGGCTTTGACCGAGCTTTTTTCACGAACGTTCATGAACGGTTCTGTTCGTATACACCCCTACATGCAGTGCTGCACTACACAGGTCTGGCCAATTAGTGAGCCAGTTGTCACACCAAAACCTAACCTGCCTCCCATTACCTATTTTCCATCCCAACAAGGATTTAAATAGTGGAATAAGACCAATAAGTCTCCGCCATAACCAACTGTGGGTAGGCAAAGCTTTTGCATGGACAAGTGAAGTATTTGGAAAATACTTTGCTTTATAAACAGAACCTTTGTGTTGCAAAAAAGTTTCCACAAAATTTTTAGTTGAAAAGCAGTATTTAAAACTCGAAGTTGTCTAAACCCTAATCCCCCCTGAGCCTTTGTTGCGCAAACAATGTTCCACTTAACCTTTGCTCTAGCTTTTCCTTTAGCCAGTGGGTTCCAAAGAAATCTACGATTAATGGAATCAATCCTATCTAAAGTAAAGCTAGGGATTTGAGCCACAGACATAAAATATGCAGGCACATCGCTGGTTACAGATTTAATCAAAACTGCCCTCCCCGCGTAGGACAAAAAACGATGGTACCATTTACTAATACGTGCAGACACCTTGTCAACAATAGTGTGGAAAAGGTCTAGTTTCTTGGCTCCAAACAAAAAAGGAATCCCTAAATACTTATCAGTTCTTCTATTATACCGGACTCCTAAATTATCAATGACCAATTTCTTAAAACTAAGAGGAGTGTTTGGAGAAAATAACACAGTAGATTTGTCCCAGCAAATCTCCTGGCCAGCTGCTCTAGCATAATCCATAATACACTCCTGCAAACTATCAAAGGACTTAGCACTAGCTCAACAAAAAACTAGACAATCGTAAGCAAAACTTAAAATAGGAACCACTGGACCTTTTGAGCAAGCCTTTAAAGCTGAAATGCTTTTAGACTTAACTTTGTTAAGCAAATGCAAAATGAAGAGATCCTGACAAAGGATAAACAAGTAAGGCGACAAAGGGTCTCCTTGGCGAAGCCCTCGTGCAGGGTTCCACCCCTGGGAGACCTCACCATTAATTCTCACTGTATAAGAAACAGAACGAACACAAAACATTATCAGATGAATAAGTTTGGGTGGAAAATTAAACTTAACCAAAGCCATGTGTAAAAAACCCCAGTCCAGACGATCATAGGCTTTGGTTATATCCAGTTTCAAAGCCATAAAGCACTGTTTAGATTTCTTTTTCTTATTAAGTGTATGCAATAATTCATGAGCAAGCATAATATTATCGGATATATTACGCCCTGGGACAAAACCGTTTTGAAAAGGGCTAATCAAATCATTCATTAAAGGTCTAATACGATTGACCAAGACTTTTGAAATTATTTTATAAATAACATTACAAAGACTGATGGGACGAAAATCCGCCGGTGTTTTACAAGATTCTTTATTTGGCAAGACCACCACTTGAGTTTGATTAATAACGTTATCAAAGCTGTTATGCACAAAGAAATCCCTCACCAAATCACACACTGCCTCTCCAGTGACTCCCCAAGTACTCACATAAAAAAGAGAAGAAAAACCATCGGGGCCTGGAGCTTTATTTGGATTAATAGACCTTGTTGCCTCAAAAATTTCGTCATTAGTGGGTAATTTAGTAAGTTCATCATGCAAATGTTGGGGAACCTGAGGAACAACTAGATTTTGAAAAGCTGACACATCAGAACATATTGGTAAAGACTGTTTTTCAAAAAAACTTCTAAAAACTTGCACAATGCCCTTAGGGTCCTCTACCCAGACCCCATGTTCATCCTTAATATGATTAATATAATTGCGTCTCTTTTGGTGTGAGGCCATGGCGTGGAAGAAGCGAGTATTCGCATCCCCAGAAGAAATCCAGGCCCTTTTTGCTCTCTGTGTCAAAAAATGCTTCCTTTCATAAGGAAAAAATTAACTTTCCTTTTTGCCTCAACTAGTTGCAAACCTACCACCTGAGGTTGCTGAGCAAACTGAGCCTCTAGCCGATCAATATTTCTAAAGCCCTCTCTAATCTGTCTATTTAAATCACTAAGTTGGCTTAATCCCCACTTGGGAATAGCTTGTGCTAACTGCTCAAGTTTCCTAGAAATATTCGAACTTTGAACATTATGTAACCAAAAATCTGTAAGTTTCTTTTGGAAAACATCATCAGCAGCCCACATATTTTCAAAATAAAATCGTTTTTGTGGGCGCGGGAAAATTTGCCCAAAACTAATTAAAAGGGGTTTATGATCCGAAGTGGAGCTATTTAAGTGTCTCACAGTCGTATTTGGAAATTGCCTAAGCCAACTTTCATTCGCACAAGCACGATCAAGCCGTTTACAAATAAGTTGACCAGAGTAACAACAGTTAGTCCAAGTATAAATCCCCCCGGAGAACCCTAAATCCATAAGTCGACATTTATCCAAACAACTCCTAAACTTGCTCATGCACGCAAAACTCTCCCTATTACCCCCAAATTTTTCATTCTAACTCAAAATATTATTAAAATCACCAAAAACTATCTAGGAAGAAGAAATATGATGACTTAAACTTATTAACTTTTCCCATACCTGAGCTTGGTTCATAAGGTTAGGATGCTGATAAACTCCAGTAGCTTCCACCGGCGGTGCCTCAGGCTGTTTTGGATCCTTGAGCCGGACATGAATCACCCTATCTTCCAGATCATGCAAGAGAACCTCCATGTCGCCCCCATTCCACAGTATCCAAAATCCTCCCCTCTGCGGTGTCTCTGGTGGCGGAGAGATCGAACATTTGTTAGTGAATTCCTCAATTTCCTCTAGACGAGCCTGAGAAGAAGCACTGGAGAGACGTGTATCCATGATAATAACCAAGATTGGCTCATAGTCCCTAACATGCTGACGCAACGCTGCCACAAACTCTGGGCGTCCAGCCCCGCGTGCATTCCATGCCAAAATCTTCATTGCGTAACGATCCGGACGTGGAACCCACAACTGATCTGGCCTTCTACTGATCGGATCCAACCAGTCTGGTCCGCTTCCTATTGGAACCGGAACCACCCGATGAAAGTGCATGTTTGCCCAGGGCAGGAGGAAAAGAACATGTTTCACTTCTGGTCCTGAGGGCAAGTTGTTGTCCAGAGCATTGCACCGAAGCGAGACCTCCGTCGAAGTCCTTGGAACCTGAAACAGAGTTGGAAGACAATAAAATGGCGGAATCCGAATCAGATGATCGTCCACCTGTTGCAGATTCGATTCGCACTCCCTCTCCAGTGGTGTCAGCTGCCTTGTTACCGGCATTAGTGGCATCATCTGCGAGCTCTGGCCGGCCTGAGTGAGTGGCATCGGATGCATGATGGAGCTGGAAGGTCCCACCGGGAGTGATGAGGAAAACATCACCGGAAGTGTTGCACTTGGGCCAGTCTCCACCGCCTGCTGCATGTGCATGGTCTTGTTGATGTTGTGATTCAGCATCGGCCTGGGAGGCATTCTTGGTACCTGAGCCCCCAGACGAGGCATTACATTCCTTCCCGGCGCTTGCTGCTGCTGCATGGTCCGTTGGCGGTTTGCATTGATCCTGTGCCTCTCCCTTGTCTGTGCACGCGCTTGCTCTTGCTGAAGTGTCTGTGCGCTGGCGATGGCTGCTCGAAGCACGTGAGTGGGCGTGATTTCGGTTGGGTAAATTGGAATGCGAATGAGCCCTACTTGCAAGAAACTGGCCTGTCCGTTGAGCTGCCCGTTGATGTTTATTGGGGGGCCCATCGCTGGAGGTAGAACCACCGGTGGAGGCAGAAAAGGTACTGCAGCCGGGTTGAGAGGAGGACTGACCGGGACGAGCAGTGGTGGAGCCACGACGGAGATGGTCGAAGCCTGAACTGGAAGTGGAAAGGTCAACGGTAGCTGCGCCGGCATCACTGGGACAATGCTCAGCGGTACTGGGCTGAGAGGAGCAGTGCCATTTTCCCTTACCGTCGCCCATTCCTGACGTCGTTGGTGAGGTGGGAGGTAAATTCCCGGCATCTTGAGAGGAAGTAGAAAGAGAATTTGCAGAGAGAGAGGAAGAAGTAGAGAGAATGGCGTTTAGGCTTCTTGGTGAATATAAAACCAGAGCTGTGCAGCTGTTTATGGCTTGGTTTCGAGGAAAATCACCATTACACATCGCCTCGGGTACACCCACAACATTATTAGGCTTATTTAATTGTTCTAGCCCTAGAGTCTCCTTGGCACTCCCCTGTGTGTTGTCCTCATTAGCTTTTTCTTTTCTTTGTTTATTCACTAATGGGGCTAAATCTAGGGCTTGTTTGGGTGCAGATGAAGTATGGTGTGAATCCTTATCACTTGATAAGCAACAAGACTTATCAACAGCCAAACATTCCCTCACGTCTTCCACAGTTTCTCGAAGCACTGAGAAAGAATTAGAATTATGTGGAATGGGCTCCCTAGAAGCAGTGGACTTTGAGGAAACATTTAGATGGGCCTGTTTAGTGGATCCAGCTTAATGGGCCAATTAAGACTCCTAACTTACTTGCCTGCCCAGGCCCAACAGGGGGCCCATGAAACTTTGCCGCCTCAACGATCCCGCTCTTGGGATCATGTGCCGCCCGGGTCGGTGCAGAGGAAGGCGTGCCACCGCTTTGACCATGAGGGTAACCATCAACTTTTGTCCCCTGTAGATTTCCGAATTTACCCCTTGGGCCAGCAACAAAATTCCCCTGTGCCTGTGAGCGTGTGGGACCCTTGTGCTGCCGTCGGTAAGGTCGCCGGATTACCTGCTGCCAATCCACCTCATTGTGCCCTGAAGCTGCTGAGGATGCTGGTTGTGGTTCCTTGGCACTACCCACTGACTTAGCACAATCTCTTGGGCCATGACCTAAAGTATGACAATTCTGACAGAAAACACCATTCACCTCGTAAGACACCTTTTGCATGCGTTTCCCAATCTGGATCACCGGATGCAGAGGAGCATGAATGTCGATTTCAACGCAAATCCGGGCATATCTGCCTCGTTGCATGGATGCCGTGTGAATATCCATCTTGATTGGTCTGCCAAGTAACTGTCCTATCTTATACAATGTCTTTGGATGATAAAGCTCTCATGGTAATTCATGCAATTGTAACCAAATAGGCATGAATTGCAGTTTCCCCCGACTGAGATCAAATCCTGGTTTCCAAGGTTGCACCGCAAGATAATGATTATACAAAAACCAGGGCCCTCCTGCCAGTGCCAAGAAGTAATCATCCTTTGCCGCTAGTTGAGCAACATAGAATCCCTTACCTAGATCTGTAACCGTCAGTTGATCCACACACTTCCATAGTGTTTTAAGATTTTTTGCAATGATTGGCACCGATCTTTCAATGCCCACAGTTTGCACCAATAGCGCCTTACACCAAGGTTTGCTATATTCCAGCAAGTCCTCCGCTCCAAACGTGAGAAAAGGCACATCTGGATCCCTCTGCTCTGCAGTCTCATATTCTCCAAAAGAAGGTTGCTTTTCCAGATGTGTAAACCACGCTTCAAAGTAGGTATGAGGAGTATTGCCTTTCAATTTATCTTTGAAGGACATACGTTGCGCCTCCCCCAAGCTGGCTCCCGTCGGATCACTGGTGTGGTCCTCAGTACATGCCTCTGCTGGTGGTTGCCATTCCATGCCACTCGAAAGATCAGGTTCCGGTGGTTTAGGCGGTGGCAAATCCTTGAAGACGCAGCGGAAGGGTGGTCAGAGCTAGTTCTCGACATTTTTTCGATTTCCATTTGGTTTGGTTGAATTATTGTGTGTGTTGATTTTCTTAAATCAAAGAAAATATTACTCTTAAATTTTACCTCTAAAATTTGAGAGCAACTTATATAAGAATTTCACCTATAAATTTAGTTTGTGATACTTGGGCTCAGTTGTAAGACAAGAAGGCATGTGGAGAAGGTCCTCTTGGATTGGGCTTCTATTTCACTTCTTTCATTCGTCCCTAGAGACCCTGCCCAGTTGCACCTTTGTTCAACTTGATTGGAATTCGTTGGGGTCTCAATATTGAGAATCAACTACTACTTACAAGGTTCAGTTTTCCTTGTGGACAACATGAATGATCACATATTTATATCCTATTACATCACATGAAATGTAGATATTACCAAGAGGGTGTATTGTCCCGATGATTAATATGGGCCAGCGCGATTACTCATGTGCCCCGATGATTAATATGGACCAACGCGGTTACTCATGTGCTGCTCTTCGGGATGTTATATTGGCCCACCGAATAACACATGTTCTTTCCCAAACACTTTGCCATCATTCGTACGCGCATTGGGAACTTCCCAAATCAACATATCCCACGATTGCTTCAATTTAGGCTATGTTCAGTTTACCTTGTTTTCAATTTTATTCAATTTAAAAACTTTCGATTGAATTGAACAGAGCCTTAAGCACGCTTAATTAACTCTAGTTTTCTTATGTATGATTTTTTAAAAAGATGTACACTTTATTTGTACGAGTAGCGTTCTCAATTCATTTATACTTTATGAAATTTTAGGGCAGTTATATTCATCCCCTCTCAACTCCGTGATGTTCTCGTCGCGTCTTGTCTTGACCAACTGTCGGGTTTTAGGCTGATTCGACTATAATATCATTTGTGACGTACTAACGCCCCAATCGCCAATGGATCTAAGGCTCGATCATTTGGGTAGACGCGGTTACTCTTGGGATGATCTTAACGATGATATGCTAACCCCACAAACCAACACATGTTCTCGAAAACTTTCCAATAATTTCCCCATCCTCCCCCATGACATTGTAAACCCACAACCACTATCCTTTAAATGTGCACCGGGTATACCCTACATGCAAAATAACATGAAAACTTTATAAGGCTCCGTTCAATAGGACTGAGAGTTTTTGAACTGAACTGTACTGAACTTAACTTAATTGAACTGAACTTATCTGATCTGAACTGAACTGAACTGAACTGAATTGAAGTACAAATTTAAAACAAGCAAATCTAAACTGAACTGAATTGAAAACAATTAAAATTAAGGTGAACTGAACAGAGCTTAAGCGCTAATTCAAATTAAATTAAATCGCAACAAATTGTGAGAATCTCAACTTAAAAGGCATGTAATTCAATTAAGATGATATTATACTCCCAAAGTTATTTTAGGTGGATTTGCAAAATAAAGGTCCACTTTGTTAACAAATCAGAGCAGAAAAAATAGACATAATTGTTTGCAATGGACAGAGACTTTACCAAAAATTCTTGAAATTCCCTCCAATCAAATTACACCAAGAACCATTATTGCCTTTTAGGCCAATCTGCAACTTCCAACAATTATTCCACTTCATCTTCTCAATCCTGTGTCATTCATCTGTAAAAGATCTCATTACAAACGTTACACTACACGTGTAATTTGACATTCCTGGCTTTGAAATCTGCCCAATTGTTGATCAATATACATACATATCACGTTGACTCGTGATGGGTCTTGCTGCTTTTCCAGATCCATTTACAGGAAACATTGGCTTCTGTTGTCACTTGGTGTAAATTTCTTGAGGTGCCTTATCTTTCATTGGGATCAATCATCAAAGAATCTGACTTCTGTTAGATCTTGAAGCCATGAAGTGAGTTATCTGATTCTAACCATGTTATTTTTCTTTTCCGATTTGTACTAGTATCCGTGTTTCGTCTAATCCAACCGAACACTGTCGTTCCTTTGTAGGCGTGATCTCAGGAAGTATTTTACATTTAATCTGAGATGAGAAAACGTGTTTAAGTAAACTCAAGTACCTTAACATTCGAGCCAACAACCGTTTTCGTGGATTTTATCTGTATTGTTTCATGAGTTTTTCTGTTTTTATGTTGTGGCATTTTTGGTAATTTGATTGGAGTATTTGGGGTCTCTCTTTTATGGATTATGATTGGTGTGATATTTATGATGGATATGGATAAAGATGATGTTTTTGGATACTTTACTAGATTCAGTTCTTTTGCATAACATTTTTGGATAACATGGAGTTCCAATTAATGAAGCCATTAAGTTGTTGAATCAGTTACTGCTACAGCCTACATAAGTACCTTGTTTTGCTGAAAGTTTTGATCAGTTTTAGCGGCCAAGTAAGTAACTGGATTTCCTTGAAGGTTTAAGCATTAACTTAGTGTTTCTTGCTTGACTAATCTGGAAGCTAGTAACAACTAACAAGAACTTTGTGTGCTTCTGAATCATGAAGTGAGTACTCCGATTCTACCCATGCTTTATGAGTTTCTCTGTTTTTAGGTTATGGCATTTTTTGTTCTTGATTGGAGTTTTTTTGGGGTCTCTTTAATGATTGATTGGTGTGATATTTATGATGGATATAGTCATATAGTATAAGATGATGTTTTTGGGTATTGAGAATCAGCAACTAGATTCAGTTTTCTTGGATTAAGCCATTGAGTTCTTGAATCAGTTACTAGTTCATACCTTGTTTTGCTGAAAGTTGCTTTCTTTCTTATGCTACATTATTGATTTCTTCACATAGTTGTTTCTTTTTCTTCTCTTGGTTATATGGCATGTATAGGTATAGTATTTTTTTAATTTTCTTTTTTTTTTTTTTTACAAAAGTTCTTGGTTGATACACAATCTTTTCAAGCTCTTATGGATGACCTTATTTGCTTCAGTTATATTGCATTAGCAAAGGTGTAGTGTATCTTGATTCTTGAAACTAATCTAGTAGAAGTAGTTTTGATCAATTTTAGCAGCCAAATAAGTGACTGTATTTCCTCGAAGATTTAAGCATCAACTTAGTGTTTGGTGCTTGACTAACTTGGAAATAACAAGAACTTCGAGTGCTTCCTCATGGTATCAGTAAATGGCTTGTTTTAGGATGGTGTTAACAAGAACATAGATTTAGACTAGCATTATAACTGATGGGGGCTCTTTTTAGTAGTGCATAAACCAATTGAGTTGTGGCATATACTTGAATAGATGAGGCATCAAAGGTGAAACTTCAGCATAAGTTCAAGTTTAGTTTTACATTCAATATGCAGCTAAATACCAGCTAGTTATTTGTCCAGAAGTGCAATTTGATTCTATATATGTTCTCGATATTTGGTTATCAGTTACCAGATTATTATTTTTTCGTTTATGCTACATGTAATTTACTTCTTGATCTAACTAATACTTATGATGTGATCCAATATTATTCATTTTAGCTTGAATGATGGTTAATATCTAATGTTCACCTATATTCTTACCCTTTTAGAAAACAATTTGATTAATTTGGTTCATCATTCATATATCACAGGACAAGAACTTTTTTTCGGATATCTCTGTCCTTAATTATAATCAACATGGCGGCTATAATGGAGCGGGCTGATGAGAATCTCCTTCCAGCCGTTTACAAGGAAGTAAGCGAAGCTTTTTCTGCAGGGCCATCTGATCTTGGATACCTCACATTTGTAAGAAACTTTATACAAGGACTAGCATCCCCTGTGGCAGGTATATTAGCTATAAACTATGACCGCCCAATAGTTCTTGCAATCGGGATCACTTGCTGGGCATTATCCACAGCAGGTGTGGGTGTGAGCAAGTATTTCATGCAGGCTGCGTTTTGGAGAGCAATAAATGGATTTGGACTTGCAATAGTCATACCAGCCCTTCAGTCTTTTATAGCAGATAGTTACAAGGACGGTGTGAGAGGTGCTGGATTTGGGTTCATGAATCTTGTTGGCACTGTTGGTGGTATTGGTGGCGGAGCTATAGCAACGGTTATGGCTGGTTATGATTTTTGGGGTGTGCCGGGGTGGCGATTTGCGTTTATCGTGATGTCATGTTTGAGTTGTTTGATTGCATTTCTAGTCTTTCAGTTTGTTGTTGATCCGAGAAAAGTTGGTATTGTACAGGATGTACATAAGTCTTTGGATAGGGAGGATTTGATAGTGAAAAGCAATGTGAATTCTACCACGGTATGGTTGGAGTCTTGGGCAGCTATGAAGTCTGTCATGAAAGTGCCAACCTTTCAGTTCATTGTTTTACAGGGTATCGTTGGTTCTGTGCCTTGGACAGCCATCGTCTTCTTCACATTATGGTTAGAACTCATTGGTGAGCTTTCGAATCTTATTTCTTTTGGGCTTCTATGTCCATATGTTATGTAAGCATTGAATACGTCGGATTGTTTCCGTCTCTAAATGGAAATATCTTAGCATCCTTCCGGTTACTTTTTGGTTTAGGCTACAAGAATCTTGAAATGCTTTCATTTTGTTTATCGATTTCTCGAGTTATTGTGCTATTCATATCTAACTAATTAGACTTTCAACAGGTTTTGATCACAACAGTTCTGCAACATTGGTTAGTCTCTTCGCAGCCGGATGTGCAATTGGCTCATTCGTTGGTGGCATAATAGCCGACAGAATGTCCCAAAAGTACCCTCACTCTGGACGCATAATGTGCGCCCAGTTCAGTGCTTTCATGGGAATCCCATTCACATTGTTCCTCCTCAGAGCTATCCCTCAAACTGTAGCCAGCTATCACACATACGCTGCCACGCTATTCCTAATGGGCCTAACCATCAGCTGGAATGCTACAGCTACAAACGGCCCAATGTTCGCTGAGGTTGTCCCAGCCAAACACCGTACGATGATTTACGCATTTGACCGTGCTTTTGAAGTTTCGTTTTCTTCCTTTGCGGCTCCTGTAGTCGGAATACTCGCAGAGAAGATATACGGGTACGACACAAAGTCAATTGACCCGATTTTGGGGTCGGCTAGGGAGGCCTCAGCGTTGTCAAGTGGGCTTCTTTCGATGATGGTGATCCCGTTCGGCTTGTGCTGCTTGTTTTACACTCCTTTGTACTGGACTTTTAAGCATGACAGGGAGAATGCTAGATTAGCTAGTGCCAAGGAAACAGAGATGTTGTGAAGAGCTTATGTTTGAGATATTTCTTTCTTCTCCAGAAGGAAAATGGCATGGCATATTCAGTAACAGTTAACACAGGTTGATTAGTATACTATAGAGTCTATAGTAGACCTTAATACTTGTAATACATGACCTTGATATGCAGTAAATGGCTAGTGTTGAGTAAACAGCAACATAGATATTACAGTATGAATTATGAAACTACATGACCTTCATATTCACAGGAAGCTGGTGGGCACAATAGTCAGTACACAAGACCTCTTTTCACCGGAAACTACAGACCAAAGCAATGCCGGGAAATCATCAAAGCGAACTATGATAGTTTCAACATGAATGACTCCCGTGTTGCCTATACCGCTATCAACCTGACGAGGAGTGAAGCTGGCGAAATCCTGGACCTGCTCAAACAGCTACGGAAGGATTCTGATAACAACGAGTTAAAACAAAAGTACGACTTACGTGCAGACAATTACAATAAGGTCATTCGCGGCATAGATCACGCCAAGAAGTACTTAGATTCAAGCAATGTTGAGAATTATGAGAACGTTTCCATACAAATGAGAAGTGTGATCTTAGATGACTTTGAAGAATTAATGCAGGCACAGTTTCAATGAGACATCACTAGATCCTGCTCACATTTTAGACAAAAATCTTGAGTTTTTTTTTTTTTTTTTCCTTCCAGATTGCTGTGGCTGCTACTAAAAGAAATATGTGTAATTTATTTTAAAGAGTACTAGTGTGACACTGACAATTTATATGGAGTATACTAAAATTGTACAGTGTCCAATTCAGAATGTGATGCACATAACTGAGTGACTGAGTCTAGACTCTAGACTTTAAGTGTTAGAGTCGTAAATTAAGCTGGTTACACCCTGCTCCTCTTTTGATACTGTATTATTGTTATGCATAAAATTAATGTTGTGCTGGTGCACAACATTAACTCTGAATTAGTTATGTTATATTTTTCTGAACAGAGCTGTATCCGAAAATCCAGTCCAATCCGGAGTTTTTGAATCTGGTTACGACTTACGAATAAAGGTTTTCTAAAGCTTCGAATTGGATTTTTTTTGTCTATCATTTCTTTATATCGTCGTGTGGATTATACCAATTAATTATATAATACTATGGGCTACGTATTTATGAAAACCATGTAATAAAAACTTTATCGGGACGGAATTAAATTCTTTTATGAGTAAGTCTCATAAAACATTTATTGGTGATAGTTGCATGCATGCATGGGAAGGTTATATTGGTATAATTTTGCCGATTCAAAAGAAAAATAAATTATTGGTTGATGGGTTCATTCGGTGGACAAAAAGGGCTGGTAGTGACCGGTCGGAGCGTAAGCTATAACTCTATAAGGTGGCATTTGTACGTCTTGTGTAGCATCACAAGGGGGTCTCTTTTCGTTAATTTATGTTCTAAATTAATTACTACGAGTAGACACATTTATATATATTAGCGCGCGCGCAGTACCATAACCCAGCTGATCACTTGTACAATTTGTACTCCTCAATCAATGCAGCCTCTTTATAAGTCTATCTACACTTCAAAGTAGTCTGACTGACCATAACTGATGAGGGCAATTTTTAGTAATCCGACAGCGTAGTTCGTCTGTAATAGTGTTGGAATTATGAAGAAAATATGCCTTTTATGGTATATTCAAATAGAGACATCTTCCTAATTATTCGTCAATTGGGAAAAGTAAATATATAGTCGTAAGCTACTACGTGAGAGCTTCGATTTGATATATTGTGCACCTAAAACGAACATTGGGTGAGTGAGGAATAAGAGCTCAAAGTTGGAAGAAAAGAGCACAAATGTGGAAGGAAATGGGATTTGTCCCACATTGCCAATGAATGAAAAGTTTCACTAGTATATAAGGCATAAGCTAACTCTTG
>JAQRGC012292368.1:0-15387 GCA_028659135.1 Plantago lanceolata
GTTGGCTCTTGCATCTAACTTCATTAGCTTTGTAACAAGTGTGGAATTTAAGCTCCAAGTTTCTGTCTTTTCTATGTAGGTGAAGTATATATCTCCTTGTAAATGGTGTTGCATTACTATTGAATCAGAGATTTCTCTCTTTGTTTCCAGTGTTGTGACAAGATGCAGTTACTATGTTCCATTGCTTTCTTACCAATTCTTGGCTTAAGAGTTATAATTTTGGTGCTCTTACACAAATTTGATGGACTTTTATTTGTTGTCCAGATGCTGAAGGCTTATGTGTGGCTTCAAACTTCTGATGGTTCAATACAACAAGTAGAGCAAGAAGTTGCTATGTTCTGCCCATTTATATGTCATGAAATACACTCGGGCATGGGGTCTTCAAAAAATTATCCAATATCACTTCCTTCACGGGTCAATCCTCCTATGTTGGGCCTGATTCTTGACTATTGCCGATTTCATCAAGTACCAGGCCGTTCTAACAAGGTCATTGTCCATGCCTGGCATTGCATAATACAACCTCCTTTTTTTTTTTTCCTTTTTATTTTAACGTTTGATACATTTTGACATTTTAGGTGTTTTTGTTAAGTGTGATACATTTCTATTGATGTGCCAAAAGAAAATGTATCATTTGTAGAAAAATGGAGAGAGTAAAAATTTGTTTGTTATCTGTTGGAGAAAATATCTCTTTAGGCATTAAAGTTTGATTACTGAAGGACCAGATGAACATGATACTTATACTCTACTTTAATGCAGGAGAGGAAGTCTTTTGATGAGAAGTTTGTCCGGATGGATACCAAAAGGCTCTGTGAGTTGACATCTGCTGCTGACAGCCTGCAACTGAAGCCATTAGTAGATCTTACTAGTCGTGCTCTTGCACGGGTAATAGAAGGGAAGAGTCCAGAAGAGATAAGAGAGATTTTTCATCTTCCTGACGATCTCACAGAGGTGTTCTGTCATTGCAAGCTGTGTGCATGCTTGCTGGTTTTTTCTCTTTTACTTTTCTTTCTTTTCTTTTCTTTTTTCTCGCACAAAGTTTAAATTCATTGAAAGCCCAAGCTGAGGAGTATGGAAAGGGACAGGCCCCCTTTACCACAATATAGAATACAGTTTCAACAAGACTGCCATATGACATGTCCAATGAGTTGTAATATGAGAAAGCATGAACGATAATCTATAATTACAATTCACTGCTAACCCCTTAATACAACCCTATCGGGCCAAACTCCAACAAATTTTCAAAGAGGGCTTTGTATTCTAGCAGTGCTATGAACCCAGAAAAGTGTTTTTGCAGCCCATAAGCTTGATGAGATCCCCACAGCTCCAGAAATCATCTTTGACTGCATTTCTAGATCTTCACAAGTCAGCCTGATTTCCCTCCAACTTCTTGCTTGTATATTCTCTTTTTGCCCCACCCTCCTGCTGTGTTTTCTTTTCTTTTTTATGTCTTATAATCTTCTCTTTTGACACAGGAAGAAAAGTTGGAGCCTATAAAGAATACCATGGATGATCCAAGGATTAGGCTTTTGAATAGATTGTATGCTAGAAAGAGAAAAGAATTACAAGAACGAAACAGATTAAAGGTGATTACAGCGTTGCTCCTGCACTACTGCGTCACCAAGTCTTTACTTTCTATATCCAAATTCCTGCAACTGAAATTAAATAAGCTTCTTGGAAGTGGTTATATATTTACCTGCATATTACACGGTATGTGCCTGTTAAGACTCAAAATTGTGCTTCTATGTGCTTTGTAGGATGCCGAGGTTGAAGAGGAGCATGGAGACGACCGATCTGTGGATGATCTCTTGTCCTTTATTAATGGAAACAATGAAGGTACTTAACTTGCCGCTTAGAGTCAATGTGCCATGCTAGTAAACTGACATTACAAAATTCAGATGGCAAATTTGTACTAGTTTGTGATACAGATAATCCATAAAGAACTTATAAAAATAGATGACTGAATGTTCATTTTCATTATGTTTTACTGGTTGCTCAATGTTCATCTTCCACCTTTTTGCTGCCTTTCAGCATCATCTTGTGTTCGGGGAAGCCCCTCATTTTCTCTCTATCCCCTGCCCATGAATGGCTTTTCCATTCTAGTTTGGGTAAAAGAATTTTGATAATTTACTAGGCAACTAATTTGGAAGAATCATGATAATCATGTCTTAGCCAGACTGTTGCCATGAAAGTTGTGAATCATCCCTATGGAGTATGAATGGAATTTATTTTAAGTTTCAACCCAATAACACTTGAGAGAGACCTTTACAAAATAGATGCCCTGTGTTGCAGCAATTAGGATTGTATTGTCGAGACAATAATATATAATTAGGAATATTACTTCCCCTCAGCTCTGATAAATATTTGCAAAGTAGGATTGCAAACATCTAGATCAAATACAGTATATCATATATCATGTCCTCAATCATTTATGAATACAATTGAGCCTGCTCCTTATCTCTATTTCAACAAATTTTCATGTCCTTAACTCCCTCACCCCCCTCCACCCATTTTCAAAATTTGGCGTGGATTTCTTCAGTGCTATGACAAAAGCACTAAAAATTACAGTTTTGACTAGATTCTTTTAGGTTTAGTTGAATTATTGGATCAATATACTAGTTTCTCTGGCATGCTTTTCCCATGGTCTTGGCCAATTTGTGGTGCCGAATCTAGTATATGCAACTACTTCCAAGTGTTTGTTGCCAGCATATTGTATTTGTGACCAGTGATATTCCTGGCAGTTCATTGCGTCTGGTCCAGTTCTGTTCAACTGTGTGAAATTATTGCTAGTTACTTTCTCCGAGCATGCATTTCTTAATCTTGTATTGTATATCATTCATTTTACGTTTTAGTTTACATTCTGAGTTGGATATTTTGATGCCAATGCATATCAGAATCAAAGGGGTCTCGAAGTACGAAAAGTAAAAAGAAAAACCGCAAGAGGAAAGAACAACAAAAGACTACTCCAAACTGTACTAGTACTTCCAACAACACTCAGACGAATAATGCTGCATGTATGGAGAAGGTCAGGATCAATTTTGATTTCACAGGATCATTGCATGACATCATTTTAGTTTATAACATAGCAATATTTGTAGTAGGGCATGATTGCTGATTCGTATCTGATGTTTAAATGATGTCTTTCTATGCTGCAGGAATCAGATCAGTGTAATTCTTTGCTCAATAATACTACAGTTAATGGCAATCTTTTGTCTGATCTTACCGATGCAACGAAGTTGCTGGACATTGATGGATTCGCACCTGAAGATGACTTCGACGATTATGATCTGGATGACGATCTTGATCCTGCAATGAAAGAAGAAATTGACAGGTGAGCTTGTCGGCTCCTTGAGTTTCTCTCCGTCAGTCTATTGTTAGAATAGGAATACTGAGGTTGGATCATGTAAGACACATGACAATTATCTTTAATCTCTTATATTAGACTTTTCGGTCACTCCTATCCGAATAAATGAAGTTTTAGCTTTTGTTTAAAACATTAAGGAGACTAATTTTCAACAAATTACCTCTCATTAATACAAAGATTTAAAAACAAACTTGCATATATTTCAATAATTGACTTCTATACAAACACAATTGAGTAAAGCGTATTTATTTAGAGAGAGTGATTATTTAGTGGCGAATTATATGAGGTGTACGTATGAGAAAATATGTGGTAATATATGTAGAATGTCATTTATCTTGAAAATGTTAGAAGCCTAGAACTCAACTTCATTTATTATGAAGAGTATAGGAAATGCTGCTGCTTGCTTATCTCTTGTTACTATCGCCATAGTTGTCAGTAACTCAGTTTTTGATTCAATCTTTATTTATTAGTTTTCTTCTTTCTATGTCAATAGTCTTTTTCAGTAGACTTGGAAAGTAAATCTCGGTAGGTTTGTTAAGCTCTCATTTGGCAGTGATCTAGCGGTACATTTACCCGGACATTTTGTTGGTTCTTTCAAGTCTCCCTTCTTTGTAAAGCTTGCATATGCTTTTCCAAATTTCCTTTATTTGATTGAGGAAAAGATCCTGTGTTCTACCCATTTACATGTTAGTCAACAGTTGATCTTGCTTATGAATGATCATGCCCATAAGCTTCTGTGCTCTTGTACTGTATAGTAGTAATAAGTGACCATGCACACATATTCCAGTAGACTCTTTAGTTATGTTTTCTCTGTGCTGCATGATGATGGAAAGTCCTTGTTAAACAAAGGAAAAGAAAAGATTCTGTAATTGTTCAATGAACTGTTGACAATCGTTATGTCCTTATTTTGCTTAATCAGGGAAGTTGAAGACTTCGCGAGAAGATTAAATTCAGATTGGCCTGAAAGACTACAAGAAATTCTCTCTTTGGGTCAAGAGAGAAGACCGACACAGTTGACTACTAATGGACATGGCTCCATGAAGAAGATTACAAGTATGTCTGCTTAATTTGTGTATTTTCTCTCTTTCATGCCTCCATAATCATATCATCTGCATGTGAAGAGTTGCACCATTTTTGCATGACAAATTTACCATGCTTGTGTTTTACCTGTCTCATGATCTCATCCATATCCAGCACAAATATATGTCCACCTTGAATTTTACTCTCCGATCCAGAATAGAGACACAATCGTACCCAATGTTGGCAAATTACATCAACCACATGAAAGTAGTGTGTGACTATTAGGTTGGCTGATATATTGACCAAAAAATTGAAGAAAGTTAGGTGATTTACAAATGGGTTGAATAATGTATTAAACTTCTTGTACTCTGGACCTATAAATTTTTACCATTAGGCGTCTATTTTCTCTTCATGGACTCATAATCACTTGCCACTCACAGACCGCGAGCAGCGCCAGAAATGATCGTCACTCCTTGACCGCTGTTGAGTTCACATCGGAGACAACCTGCCAGAAAAGTCGTGGCTATGATTATGAAGTGCTTGGTTATTTATGCAATCCGAAGGCACAGACACGCAAGATAATGCACCTGGGTCGACAATCAAGTTTATCAGATCGACGACAAGTTTATCAGGAATTCTTTGAAGGGTGCTAGAGATTCAGTTTTGATGTTTGAGTTAACGTCATGTATCTTCATAGTGTAAGTACCGGCCAATTTTGCTGAATTTTTTACGTTTCTTTTTTCTGATCCATATTAAATTTTCCCTGTTATCATTGTCCTTTCTTTTTTTCTTTTTTTTGTTTTCTGGTGGGGGTACAATTGTTAGAGGGAGATCATGAAACTTCAAGTTTAGAAGGGGAACTATATGATGTATGTTTTCAAGAATTGGGGTGATAAATCATAATGCTGGGAAAGTCCCCAGCCAAATGAGTTCAAGTATTGTAAATATCAGGACTGTCCTTCCATGTAATGCTTCAGTGATTCTTCTTTTCATTAATTTGTTGAACGCGATAACGAGATTTTTCATGATTTCTTCGGTTTGTCATGTGCAAATGTGGCTCAAGAGTTTTTTGCCATATCAGTATTCTTCAAAATCATGTAAGGATATTCAAAACTGGACTAATGAACACGAAAAACAGTGCAAAATGCGGGAAAACTAAACGCAGTTTCAAGTGAAATTCAAGATATCTGCAGAATCTTCCCTCACATGGTATAAAACAAGATTTAGGGAGCAATTTTCACATCCTCTGCATATTCAAGTTAGTAAATACAGACAATCAGTACATGTCACTCATCTTTTCATCTCTAATCTAGGTACAGAGATGCACCTATACTCTAACCAGACCCGTATAGGAACTACATACATTAGACTTAACCAAGTCACTGATCATGCTGTTGCTCATCCTGTTGAAGTTGAACATGTGGACAAGGTCTATCAGGCTCCCCTTGTGTCCATAAATGCTTCAGATCGCCTCTTTTCTTTCCGAGCGTTATCAATGTGCCTGGATATGTAAATAAATTAGAAATTGTAGTAAATTTAAATACAAGAACCATCATGAAAACATACACTTTAGGAGCTACGGGAGTCTATAAAACTCGTAATAATATTTTGCAAATTTATGGCGACAAGTGGAAATCTATTACTAAAGTTGTGTGCATGTAATTATGCGGGATGGAGCTCGTACCTAACGTAAAAGGAACAATGTAGAGCAAAGCTGGCTGGCCATGTCCATCCATCAAGTTCAGTGCCACATACGTTATTAGGAGACCTGTTCAAACATATTGGAGAAAAAGGAAAATACTTGTTGTAATACGGCTGGTCAAAACTAGTTCAGAGAAGTTATAATAAACAGCAATGTGTTTTTTGGCAGTGAGAAGCAAGGTCTCTTTTCTACTAAGGCATACCTAAACCGTATGCGATCATTGCCCACAAAAAGTATCCAACTTTCAGGCTCTTGTTGGATAGCCAGTCGTACCTTCAAGCAGATAATTCAGTATCAGCATCAATTAGTAAAGAAGATGCACTGCTAAATAGCATATCGAATTGTCTGATAGCAATAGCAAGGAGTGATAAAGCGGAAAAGAAGGCCAACGAAAACTTTCTTGATGAATAGATATACAGGCAGGATCAACGTGTATACTGCACAAACCTTAGGGCGAATGCCACAAGTAGCCCTGGTAAGATAATATCACCAAATCCAATAATGCTGTATCCACCCCAAGGATCAAACATTCGCGGAATTTTTAATAGCATTGGGATTCCATCTTCTCCACTTCCATCACCACGAGCTACCTACACGACAGACCAACAAATGAAGTTAAAAAAAGGTAAGATGAATTCATTAGACCCAGTAACATCTGAATCGCTGTGCATCGAATTTCACACTGGAAGCTAGTAGAACTTACCACAATCATAACGCTCTTATGAAACCACGCCTTGGAGATGAAGACCCAGAATATATCATAAAAGAATGCACAGCTGAGTAGAACTGATCCAACCTGAGTATGTCAAGGAGAAAACAAGCTCTTCAAACAAACTTCGAGAATAAAAAATAAATATAATTTCATGTATCATCGTAACTTAAAGTGTCTTATAATCATCCAACATATGGCCATTTATGGAGGTATTTTCGGAGATTCGAAATGTAAATTTGGATTGCAAATTATAACATATCGATAGAAGCGTTATGATTGTGGTAATTTCTAGCTTCTAGTATGAATTTCGATGCGTTATGTAAATTTAGATATGTTCCCAACTGCCTAATTGCCTTCTGAAATTGGATTTTTTGCGTTTTCTTCTCAGGGAATAGGGTGGTGTTAAGCAGGAAGCTAAGGTAGGCAAAGTTAACAAATTATGATAAGACTTTAAATTACAATAACTTGGTTTCCAGAATCACCTTCAAATTTGGAACCCGTATTATCTGGAGAACAGTGACTATCAACGCAATGCCCTGTCAAGGAGGCTTCACTTCATCAGTCATAGACACATGAATATTGAAAAAAAAAATACTTGAACATGCTGATCACTGTCAAACAAACTAATGGAAAGCTAATCTATTCCGCTAGCAATGCTAATACTCACATATGCAAGTAATGGTACTTGTATGCGTAACTGTGAACTTCAAAGGGAAGTTACTAGACCGAACTGTGGATTATGTTGGAATGTGGAAAGGGGTAAAGCAGCCTAGAGATTTTTTTCTTGGTTTAAAACAAAAACGGAATGCAGTATTGGAAATACAATCTGAGAGCAAGTTTGCTGTTAATCCTTACCAAGAAGAAAACCATATAAATCAACTTCCTTATAACTTACAAGTATATCTTGACCAATCCAGGCGAAGGAGACACGGCGGAAAACTGCCCACAAGACGGCAAATGTTATGCAGAAAGGGGAAACAGCAAGCGTCAAGTATGATACAGCTCCCACAAATGGTACTTTGACATATGTCTCTGCAGCGTGTTCGAACACTTTGAAACTGTATTGCACATTATAAGTCAATGTTATGAAGCTAAACCAATAAGCAATACTACAAGCATGTCATCAATACGTTGAAGCACCAAGAAACAAACTGAATTGACGCAGTCGAGATTTGAAATGCACATTATACACATGTCGCACACTAAAAAGAATTTCGTAACGCAATTTTGCATCAGAATGCTGAAGTGCCTAAATTTCAATATTCTCGTATGAGTAACTAATTCCCAAATTTAAGTGCAACAAAACCGCGAAGTACCTAAATTTCAATATTCTGACATTTTCTGCACTAATAAGCAACATCCAATTTGTGGAATTAATTTGCGTGATAAAGCTTGCCGAGCAAAGGATTAAAGAGACAATTTCTGCATACAATAATTTGTACAACGAGATAGTTCTAGATCGCACCATGGCAAACCCGGCAAAAGACTGAGAACCGTTGGTAAATTGTGTCTAGAAGGATAGTTTTCATGTCACTATAAGAAAAGTTCAGTTGATGCCTTTGGGTTTAGGAAAGCTATTTATCTATCCCGTCATCCTCACCCTCTCCATGTAATCTATTTATTTACATCATACTTGAAAGGATAATTATGTACATACCATGATAGAAGAGCCACTAGACAAGTTTGCAAACCCTGCAAACAAACAAGACAAAAGAATCAGCAAATATTTGAAAATTTAGACCTAATCATAGAATTGATGCAGATAACTTTGCCTAGGCATGTCATCAAAACAAATCAGTATTTGCATTTTAATGACCCGAAAGAATCTTCAATAGTAATCGTATACATTTATGCACATGTTCAGTATGGGTATATCCAGATTTAATAGGCGCAACGCCAACCCATTAGCCCAAGGTATGTGACAAATGCAAAAGAACTCTTTGAATATATTGAAAAGACGTATCATACCTCCACACCGCCTATACAAAATACAACCACCAGAATCTCGATGAACCAATAAGACATCAGCTTGTAGAGCATAACCAAGAAACAGGATGCAATTACAACAAATAAAATTGCTGAGGTAGTGTTAATGTCCACCACACCACTGGATTTATAAGTGTCCTTGCTGATGTATTCTTCAGAACCATCCTAAGAAAACATTAAAATATTGCACGTCAGGGAGACCATCTTCACTGGAATTATGAAACGGCATAGAAATACGACTGAACTAACATATCACATATGTTACCTTTAAGAGCTTGTCCTGCTCAATAGCGGCTTCTCTGGCGCTCCATGCAGACCAATACGAAGCACATAATATTGTGCCAACAGCCATTAGCCATAAGAACACTTCAGCTACATCTACTACTGGTCGATTTGGAGAGTAAATCTGAATCGACACTGAAAAGTGAAGACAAGGTCGCATATTATAACTGTAAATAAACAAACCACATATATATAGGTGCAAGAACACATTAATACAAAATTTATTTAAATTTTCACCACTCAGATTATCGAGATTACATAGAT
This sequence comes from Plantago lanceolata, assembly GCA_028659135.1. Lineage (NCBI taxonomy): Eukaryota > Viridiplantae > Streptophyta > Magnoliopsida > Lamiales > Plantaginaceae > Plantago > Plantago lanceolata. The sequence goes on from JAQRGC012292368.1 coordinate 9,328, forward strand.
AAAACTATGAAAGAAGGAGCTTTCTCGATCCTCCCAATACTGCAGTGTGAAAATTTCTTACCGTGCGAACTGTTCCTCATATTTTGTTTCAAGCTTGCACCAGCATCTTGTGGAAGCATCACAACAGGTATACCAATTGAAACATCAGTTTCATTTGCCTCACAGACCATCTTGAAGAGTTCTGATTAATCATGAAAAAATCAAATAAGAAGAGAGTAGCTTGTATAAATTTCAGAAATTACCGGAGAAAAATAATCACAAGAAAATCAGTATATTTGTAGTCTATTTATCTTGGAATTCTTACGCCTAGATTAATCTTATCCTATGCATAACAGCAGTAGTAGAGATTGTCATTAGCTACAATCATAAATAAAGCAAAGTCGGTTACCGGTTACAGCAAGGAAACATACCTGTCTGGTTGTTAATGATGAGTAAAGCCGAAGCACCAGCAGCTTCCGCAACATTAGCTTTTGTAACGAAACTACAATTGCCTCGATGCACCAAGATAACCTCGCCCGTTAGCTAAAAAACAGCAAAAGACAAAAGCTAAGTATTGCGATTTAAGGTCTAAATTATGACTTTATAACTTCATTTGGCCAATAAAAGAGAATCTATCGCACGTTAGCAATTCATTCATTGGAGAAGAAAGAACCTGATTCCTTGGTGTGCTACAACAATCAGGAGGGTCTGCAAGAGCAACTCTAGTTTGGTTTGCACGCTTCTCTTTGGACTCCAAGGTGGGTCCAAATCGAGCACCGATACCGACAAACTCTACAATCTCATGACCATCAACCCATATTGGCACTTTAACCTGATGCACACAATACATATTCAGCCTTCATTGCACAAGTACATTCAGCAAACGTAATGCTTAGATCAGCAGAAGTAACAAAGTAACATTACAAGGATAATGCAATCATAAATGAATCAGGAAGAGATACTATATGAGAATAATTTTGACATCCAACATTGACACAAAATCCTAATATGTCCACGAATATTACGTAACAATATCTTCTCACTGCTCCAAGGTGCACGCACATTTCTATAGCACGCCTTAATTCAGTTACAAGTTTTTGCCCACAACAGAATATCTCCTATCAAAGCACTTGAAGAGTATATTATCAGTCTAAGCAATCATGTCGTCTTGTAATCCTATTCATATCGAAGTTTGGCATTACTGTCTCTTCTAGAAAGTAACGGTACTCACGTGCAGAACCAAAGCAACCCCAGAACTACAAAAGCCCCTTTCTCACTGCCACCAAGCAGAAACTTAACTCGGTCTTCCCTTATCCCCGGCATGCCCATCTCAAGCCAGATTACATCAATTTCAACAACTAACTCACAAATCATTTTGTATCCAAAACAAAAAGCTCCAGTTTCCCTTCCACCAAAATGAAAACTAACTCTTAGTTCTCCAACATTTGAAACATTTCTAGTATATGGCCATTCTAAACAATTTCGAAACCGAAAAATCTCAGAAGTTAATTTTCCCCAATAACAGAATCATATCAAGAAAACTCACAGTATCACTCAGAATCCAATAACAGCATAAAACATCAGAGACCTAAAAGTCAACCGAATCAAATTAAATGCAAAGCACATTTAACAAATCCTCCTCCCTAGATACAACCTCCAAATGCACAACACAACCCAACACAGCCAGTAATAATCTCACAAAAATAAAAATGAAAATGTAACAATTAGCGCCAAAATCTACCACTATCCAAATCAGTAAAACCCCCAAAATCTCATCTCCCCTCTCCCTCTCTTAATCTTGGAAAATAAATTTACTATATATAGTACAGAAAAAAAAAATAAAAAACCCAAAAATAGAAATTACCAGCACAAAATTGTTGTTGCAGCCAGGCTTACTGGGAGCAACATGATCTTGGTGAACTATATCACCTCCAAAGACCTCAACAGAACTGTTCAACAACAACACAGCAAAGAAGAAGTAGATTCTACGGTTCTTGAACTGCAACTCCATGAAGATTTCAAGAAAGAGGAAGAAACAACTTTTGGTCACTGTTTAACATCAAACTGGAGAAGGGGTCAAATGGGATTGATTGGATTTTTGTGATGGTGGTGATGATTTAATTTTTTTTAATTTTTTAGAAAAATGAAAATTGATTTTGAGATGCGAAATTGGAGACAAAGAGCATAGAAATTGAGATATATACGAAACATGAAGAAAGAGAGGAGGAAAAAGGTCATAAGGGCGTGTTTGGTTTGTGTATAATTTATAAATTTGTACCTTTTCTCTGATTTTAGTACACTTTTTTTAAGTGCCGTGTGATTAATGGTGGAACTGAACTGGTTCCCATTTTCACACTGGTCTTCTCTTACACCACACTCGTTGGTGGCGCGTGAGTTTCACGTATCACCTTTTCCACGTAATTCATCGTCAAAGTCAAGGTTGAAGTGGTTAGACTAGCTAGTGGATAACTTGTTTGAGAAGAAAGACTCAGACTATGTTCAATTCACATTAATTTCAGTTCAGTTCAGTTCCGTTCCATTCCATTCAATTCATTTCAGTTCTATTCAGTTCAGTTCAGTTCAGTTCAGTTCAGTTCAGTTCAGTTTAGGTTTGTATTTCAATTCAGTTCATCAGTTCAATTCAGTTCAAAAACTCTCAGTCCTATTGAACGGAGCCTCATTAGTAGTGTGATGAGTAGTTTCATTATATCGTTGTATGAAATGAAACCTACTTATAGATGAGATGAGTTGTTGCTAGGCTTCGTTTAATTTCAACTGAAAATCTCTGAATTGAATGAACCTCAATTAAATTGAATTTATTTGAAGTATAAATCTGGACTAAGTAAATTTGAACTGAACTGAATGGATATGAATTGAACTGAACACGACTGAACTTAAGGTGAATTGAACAGAGACTTAGTAGGTTATTTAGTGAGTGTTTGCAACAACTTAACTTATTCAGGTTATCATTTATTTTTAGTAGAAGCTGTTTTTAAGTGTTTGCAACGACTTATAAGCTGTCAAAATTTCTTAAATTAAGCTTGTAAGTTATGCTGGTATTGGTACCAAAAGAACGTATAGGAAAAGCGGGTGTCAAGTAATGGTGTCACGGACACCTTTCATTAACACCTTGTGACAATCAAGAGTATTAAAAGCACAGCAGAAAGTAAGAACACACAAAGTACAATCTAAACAGTTCTTTTCAAAACTGTTTGGAAAGCCTCTTGGCTTTATACTAGTAAGAATAGTTTTACAGTGAAGAAACTTCTTCCCAGGACACTTGGCTAGAGAAACAAGCAAAGCTTGTTCCTTGTAATTAACTACTATGGGCAACAACTACTCAACTAGTTGCAAAACACTTAAAGACTCAGAGAAATATAATATGCTAGGGTTTAGGATTTTTCAAGTGTGTTTGTAGCCAACTCCTTGCTTGTGTTTATATAGTATCAATGAGACTTAAGCAAGGCAATTTGTACACCGTCTTCAAGCATGCAATCAGTGGAGATCTTCTACTTTCAGACGCCCAAAAAGTTCTTCTATTGATTTTCCTTCTTGTGTTGGTTTGTTTCCTTGAACAAGATCCTTCAAGATTCCGTCTCCATATTAAGGCAAGCTCACCATTCCACAATCTTCTTTCATTCCTTTTACAGTTACAAACCTGCACATAAGTTAAAAATGTGTGACTGACTTATGGTAAGAAAGACAAATCAAATCTTCTAATTAATTGAGTATCAATCAATCTATGTAGAATGGTGTCACGAGCACCAGTCTTGACACCAAGCCTTAGTGTCACATGACATCAAGTCTTGACACTAGTCATTGGTGTTCTTGACACCACATCAAGACAACAGTCTTAATGCATATAAGTTTAAGATTGGTTGCACTTACAAAGTTGGATAAGTTGAAGTTGGGGAAATTGGTCTAACACTGCTTAAGAAACTTCTACTTAAATTAAATTGAATTTTTTAAGTTGTTATTTTTGTCTAATAAGTTGAGTTTGCAAACATTATTTATACAACTTCTCTAACTTTTAAGTGGACATTTACAAACACCCATTAAATCCTCTAACAAGTCGCTTTTACCCACTTCTCCTTACAATCTTACATTAATCTCCTTATTTAAATTGAAATTATTGCCAACATTCCCTTAGTAGATTAAATAGATATCTATTGATAAATGATAATAACAACTGATAAATGAAATTGATAATAACAAATGATATTACTGATAGCTAAAACTAATAACTGATAATAACAACTGATAACTAAAACTTATAATAACAATTGATATAATTGATAACTGATAACTGATAGTAACAATAGATATAATTGAAAACATAAACTGATAATTGATATAACTGTTACTCCTCCTATTTTATATAGATGTCGTTCTACCATTTTCACACTTATTAAGACAAATTTATTAGCCCCTATTAATAATAGACCTATACAATTATGGATGTGTGGAATTAAGATTATAAAATACTATTAATAGGCATTAATCAGGAAGAAAGATAAAAATTTACAAATAAAATAGTATTAATAGGCAAATGAAACGGTTGGGGTCCGGGGTATTAATTAAATATTAATAGGCAATAATTACATTAGAGCTTAAAACGACATCTAATTTTAGATCAGTTAAAAAACAAAAACGACAACTATTTATATGTTATAGAAATACAAAGTAAAAGGTTAATTTGGGAAGAAAATAGAGAGAATGAATAATTTGACATGACACTGATTATGTAGCGCCCCAAATTTTATAAAACGAATTAGGAAAAATAAAACTCGCGCTAAACCTTGAGAACGCTGAATTTAAGAATTGACTTGTCTAATTCGCGTGCGACGACCAGTGCTGTAAAAATAATAAACTCATTACAGTGCAGCGGAAATATTATAAAATTCGTGTAAAGTCACTAGAATTTGGGTGCAACGCACCAACACAAAGTCTTGAAAATCAAAGTGTATTTTAAAAGTGATTCGTGGTTCGATAACATGTAACATAACATATGACATATGGCGGTAAAAGGCTTGATCACTGCTCCGGTCGACACTTGCCACTCCAGATAGCTTAGCTTGATACCTAAAATATGATGTATTAGCAAGGGTCAGTCGTGACCACTGACTGAGCAAGTTCAGTGCAAGTGCCATGACTTAAGTTAATTCTATGTTCATATATCTTTTAAAGCTTTTGATCTTAAGTTAATGCAATGCAACTTGAAAACTATCAATTGACTTTATTCTTAAAGATATTTGACTTGAACTTCACTTGCTTGAAATATGACTTGGCTTGGTCTTGGATATACATAACATGATTCTTATCTTTTAATTGTGAGCTCACTTGGCATCGTAGGTTCTACTATCGTCTATATATGTTGACCATCCATACCATGAGTTTTGGTCGGAGTACAAGTACCCCTCCCAGACGTGAATTCCATGGTTAACATGAATACCGTGAATTTCATGATGAACATAAATACCGTGAATAACTTGACATGGCCACATGGTGCTAAGATATCCCCTACGAGCCTATTAGCTTGTTACTTCTCTTTAACTTGGTTTGTGTCTTAAATATATCTTAATTTACTTCATGTCTTAAATTAAAGTGCAACTTCCTAGATGCATTCTATAACGTGTGTGTGACCATAATAACATCAAACATCATTTATAGTTCAGCTTCAGTAGCATGGACCAAATATCAAACAAGTACAATGTGTCTAAGTCATTCATATAGTACTAGCAGATTACTGCTTCGGATCAATATAGTTGTAAGAATAGAACTTTTGGAAATAAGTCACATGCAAATGGCATAGAACTAAAAGTAATAACTAATGTCTCCATACATGCTATAATCGACTTTAATCATCAATGACATATCATAGCCATCACATAATAAATCAACACATCCTTTCAACACATAACCATGGACGTATTGTACTAACCTAATTAAGCATCATATACCTAGAGCCTTAATCATTCAGTATGAAAAATGCATCAAGAAAGAAGAACATCATAATTATAAATAAATAAAAGGTGGTGCTTATTAGCCATAAGCATGAGAAGTAGCAGTCTCCATGAACGA
>JAQRGC012292369.1:0-15349 GCA_028659135.1 Plantago lanceolata
GTTGGCTCTTGCATCTAACTTCATTAGCTTTGTAACAAGTGTGGAATTTAAGCTCCAAGTTTCTGTCTTTTCTATGTAGGTGAAGTATATATCTCCTTGTAAATGGTGTTGCATTACTATTGAATCAGAGATTTCTCTCTTTGTTTCCAGTGTTGTGACAAGATGCAGTTACTATGTTCCATTGCTTTCTTACCAATTCTTGGCTTAAGAGTTATAATTTTGGTGCTCTTACACAAATTTGATGGACTTTTATTTGTTGTCCAGATGCTGAAGGCTTATGTGTGGCTTCAAACTTCTGATGGTTCAATACAACAAGTAGAGCAAGAAGTTGCTATGTTCTGCCCATTTATATGTCATGAAATACACTCGGGCATGGGGTCTTCAAAAAATTATCCAATATCACTTCCTTCACGGGTCAATCCTCCTATGTTGGGCCTGATTCTTGACTATTGCCGATTTCATCAAGTACCAGGCCGTTCTAACAAGGTCATTGTCCATGCCTGGCATTGCATAATACAACCTCCTTTTTTTTTTTTCCTTTTTATTTTAACGTTTGATACATTTTGACATTTTAGGTGTTTTTGTTAAGTGTGATACATTTCTATTGATGTGCCAAAAGAAAATGTATCATTTGTAGAAAAATGGAGAGAGTAAAAATTTGTTTGTTATCTGTTGGAGAAAATATCTCTTTAGGCATTAAAGTTTGATTACTGAAGGACCAGATGAACATGATACTTATACTCTACTTTAATGCAGGAGAGGAAGTCTTTTGATGAGAAGTTTGTCCGGATGGATACCAAAAGGCTCTGTGAGTTGACATCTGCTGCTGACAGCCTGCAACTGAAGCCATTAGTAGATCTTACTAGTCGTGCTCTTGCACGGGTAATAGAAGGGAAGAGTCCAGAAGAGATAAGAGAGATTTTTCATCTTCCTGACGATCTCACAGAGGTGTTCTGTCATTGCAAGCTGTGTGCATGCTTGCTGGTTTTTTCTCTTTTACTTTTCTTTCTTTTCTTTTCTTTTTTCTCGCACAAAGTTTAAATTCATTGAAAGCCCAAGCTGAGGAGTATGGAAAGGGACAGGCCCCCTTTACCACAATATAGAATACAGTTTCAACAAGACTGCCATATGACATGTCCAATGAGTTGTAATATGAGAAAGCATGAACGATAATCTATAATTACAATTCACTGCTAACCCCTTAATACAACCCTATCGGGCCAAACTCCAACAAATTTTCAAAGAGGGCTTTGTATTCTAGCAGTGCTATGAACCCAGAAAAGTGTTTTTGCAGCCCATAAGCTTGATGAGATCCCCACAGCTCCAGAAATCATCTTTGACTGCATTTCTAGATCTTCACAAGTCAGCCTGATTTCCCTCCAACTTCTTGCTTGTATATTCTCTTTTTGCCCCACCCTCCTGCTGTGTTTTCTTTTCTTTTTTATGTCTTATAATCTTCTCTTTTGACACAGGAAGAAAAGTTGGAGCCTATAAAGAATACCATGGATGATCCAAGGATTAGGCTTTTGAATAGATTGTATGCTAGAAAGAGAAAAGAATTACAAGAACGAAACAGATTAAAGGTGATTACAGCGTTGCTCCTGCACTACTGCGTCACCAAGTCTTTACTTTCTATATCCAAATTCCTGCAACTGAAATTAAATAAGCTTCTTGGAAGTGGTTATATATTTACCTGCATATTACACGGTATGTGCCTGTTAAGACTCAAAATTGTGCTTCTATGTGCTTTGTAGGATGCCGAGGTTGAAGAGGAGCATGGAGACGACCGATCTGTGGATGATCTCTTGTCCTTTATTAATGGAAACAATGAAGGTACTTAACTTGCCGCTTAGAGTCAATGTGCCATGCTAGTAAACTGACATTACAAAATTCAGATGGCAAATTTGTACTAGTTTGTGATACAGATAATCCATAAAGAACTTATAAAAATAGATGACTGAATGTTCATTTTCATTATGTTTTACTGGTTGCTCAATGTTCATCTTCCACCTTTTTGCTGCCTTTCAGCATCATCTTGTGTTCGGGGAAGCCCCTCATTTTCTCTCTATCCCCTGCCCATGAATGGCTTTTCCATTCTAGTTTGGGTAAAAGAATTTTGATAATTTACTAGGCAACTAATTTGGAAGAATCATGATAATCATGTCTTAGCCAGACTGTTGCCATGAAAGTTGTGAATCATCCCTATGGAGTATGAATGGAATTTATTTTAAGTTTCAACCCAATAACACTTGAGAGAGACCTTTACAAAATAGATGCCCTGTGTTGCAGCAATTAGGATTGTATTGTCGAGACAATAATATATAATTAGGAATATTACTTCCCCTCAGCTCTGATAAATATTTGCAAAGTAGGATTGCAAACATCTAGATCAAATACAGTATATCATATATCATGTCCTCAATCATTTATGAATACAATTGAGCCTGCTCCTTATCTCTATTTCAACAAATTTTCATGTCCTTAACTCCCTCACCCCCCTCCACCCATTTTCAAAATTTGGCGTGGATTTCTTCAGTGCTATGACAAAAGCACTAAAAATTACAGTTTTGACTAGATTCTTTTAGGTTTAGTTGAATTATTGGATCAATATACTAGTTTCTCTGGCATGCTTTTCCCATGGTCTTGGCCAATTTGTGGTGCCGAATCTAGTATATGCAACTACTTCCAAGTGTTTGTTGCCAGCATATTGTATTTGTGACCAGTGATATTCCTGGCAGTTCATTGCGTCTGGTCCAGTTCTGTTCAACTGTGTGAAATTATTGCTAGTTACTTTCTCCGAGCATGCATTTCTTAATCTTGTATTGTATATCATTCATTTTACGTTTTAGTTTACATTCTGAGTTGGATATTTTGATGCCAATGCATATCAGAATCAAAGGGGTCTCGAAGTACGAAAAGTAAAAAGAAAAACCGCAAGAGGAAAGAACAACAAAAGACTACTCCAAACTGTACTAGTACTTCCAACAACACTCAGACGAATAATGCTGCATGTATGGAGAAGGTCAGGATCAATTTTGATTTCACAGGATCATTGCATGACATCATTTTAGTTTATAACATAGCAATATTTGTAGTAGGGCATGATTGCTGATTCGTATCTGATGTTTAAATGATGTCTTTCTATGCTGCAGGAATCAGATCAGTGTAATTCTTTGCTCAATAATACTACAGTTAATGGCAATCTTTTGTCTGATCTTACCGATGCAACGAAGTTGCTGGACATTGATGGATTCGCACCTGAAGATGACTTCGACGATTATGATCTGGATGACGATCTTGATCCTGCAATGAAAGAAGAAATTGACAGGTGAGCTTGTCGGCTCCTTGAGTTTCTCTCCGTCAGTCTATTGTTAGAATAGGAATACTGAGGTTGGATCATGTAAGACACATGACAATTATCTTTAATCTCTTATATTAGACTTTTCGGTCACTCCTATCCGAATAAATGAAGTTTTAGCTTTTGTTTAAAACATTAAGGAGACTAATTTTCAACAAATTACCTCTCATTAATACAAAGATTTAAAAACAAACTTGCATATATTTCAATAATTGACTTCTATACAAACACAATTGAGTAAAGCGTATTTATTTAGAGAGAGTGATTATTTAGTGGCGAATTATATGAGGTGTACGTATGAGAAAATATGTGGTAATATATGTAGAATGTCATTTATCTTGAAAATGTTAGAAGCCTAGAACTCAACTTCATTTATTATGAAGAGTATAGGAAATGCTGCTGCTTGCTTATCTCTTGTTACTATCGCCATAGTTGTCAGTAACTCAGTTTTTGATTCAATCTTTATTTATTAGTTTTCTTCTTTCTATGTCAATAGTCTTTTTCAGTAGACTTGGAAAGTAAATCTCGGTAGGTTTGTTAAGCTCTCATTTGGCAGTGATCTAGCGGTACATTTACCCGGACATTTTGTTGGTTCTTTCAAGTCTCCCTTCTTTGTAAAGCTTGCATATGCTTTTCCAAATTTCCTTTATTTGATTGAGGAAAAGATCCTGTGTTCTACCCATTTACATGTTAGTCAACAGTTGATCTTGCTTATGAATGATCATGCCCATAAGCTTCTGTGCTCTTGTACTGTATAGTAGTAATAAGTGACCATGCACACATATTCCAGTAGACTCTTTAGTTATGTTTTCTCTGTGCTGCATGATGATGGAAAGTCCTTGTTAAACAAAGGAAAAGAAAAGATTCTGTAATTGTTCAATGAACTGTTGACAATCGTTATGTCCTTATTTTGCTTAATCAGGGAAGTTGAAGACTTCGCGAGAAGATTAAATTCAGATTGGCCTGAAAGACTACAAGAAATTCTCTCTTTGGGTCAAGAGAGAAGACCGACACAGTTGACTACTAATGGACATGGCTCCATGAAGAAGATTACAAGTATGTCTGCTTAATTTGTGTATTTTCTCTCTTTCATGCCTCCATAATCATATCATCTGCATGTGAAGAGTTGCACCATTTTTGCATGACAAATTTACCATGCTTGTGTTTTACCTGTCTCATGATCTCATCCATATCCAGCACAAATATATGTCCACCTTGAATTTTACTCTCCGATCCAGAATAGAGACACAATCGTACCCAATGTTGGCAAATTACATCAACCACATGAAAGTAGTGTGTGACTATTAGGTTGGCTGATATATTGACCAAAAAATTGAAGAAAGTTAGGTGATTTACAAATGGGTTGAATAATGTATTAAACTTCTTGTACTCTGGACCTATAAATTTTTACCATTAGGCGTCTATTTTCTCTTCATGGACTCATAATCACTTGCCACTCACAGACCGCGAGCAGCGCCAGAAATGATCGTCACTCCTTGACCGCTGTTGAGTTCACATCGGAGACAACCTGCCAGAAAAGTCGTGGCTATGATTATGAAGTGCTTGGTTATTTATGCAATCCGAAGGCACAGACACGCAAGATAATGCACCTGGGTCGACAATCAAGTTTATCAGATCGACGACAAGTTTATCAGGAATTCTTTGAAGGGTGCTAGAGATTCAGTTTTGATGTTTGAGTTAACGTCATGTATCTTCATAGTGTAAGTACCGGCCAATTTTGCTGAATTTTTTACGTTTCTTTTTTCTGATCCATATTAAATTTTCCCTGTTATCATTGTCCTTTCTTTTTTTCTTTTTTTTGTTTTCTGGTGGGGGTACAATTGTTAGAGGGAGATCATGAAACTTCAAGTTTAGAAGGGGAACTATATGATGTATGTTTTCAAGAATTGGGGTGATAAATCATAATGCTGGGAAAGTCCCCAGCCAAATGAGTTCAAGTATTGTAAATATCAGGACTGTCCTTCCATGTAATGCTTCAGTGATTCTTCTTTTCATTAATTTGTTGAACGCGATAACGAGATTTTTCATGATTTCTTCGGTTTGTCATGTGCAAATGTGGCTCAAGAGTTTTTTGCCATATCAGTATTCTTCAAAATCATGTAAGGATATTCAAAACTGGACTAATGAACACGAAAAACAGTGCAAAATGCGGGAAAACTAAACGCAGTTTCAAGTGAAATTCAAGATATCTGCAGAATCTTCCCTCACATGGTATAAAACAAGATTTAGGGAGCAATTTTCACATCCTCTGCATATTCAAGTTAGTAAATACAGACAATCAGTACATGTCACTCATCTTTTCATCTCTAATCTAGGTACAGAGATGCACCTATACTCTAACCAGACCCGTATAGGAACTACATACATTAGACTTAACCAAGTCACTGATCATGCTGTTGCTCATCCTGTTGAAGTTGAACATGTGGACAAGGTCTATCAGGCTCCCCTTGTGTCCATAAATGCTTCAGATCGCCTCTTTTCTTTCCGAGCGTTATCAATGTGCCTGGATATGTAAATAAATTAGAAATTGTAGTAAATTTAAATACAAGAACCATCATGAAAACATACACTTTAGGAGCTACGGGAGTCTATAAAACTCGTAATAATATTTTGCAAATTTATGGCGACAAGTGGAAATCTATTACTAAAGTTGTGTGCATGTAATTATGCGGGATGGAGCTCGTACCTAACGTAAAAGGAACAATGTAGAGCAAAGCTGGCTGGCCATGTCCATCCATCAAGTTCAGTGCCACATACGTTATTAGGAGACCTGTTCAAACATATTGGAGAAAAAGGAAAATACTTGTTGTAATACGGCTGGTCAAAACTAGTTCAGAGAAGTTATAATAAACAGCAATGTGTTTTTTGGCAGTGAGAAGCAAGGTCTCTTTTCTACTAAGGCATACCTAAACCGTATGCGATCATTGCCCACAAAAAGTATCCAACTTTCAGGCTCTTGTTGGATAGCCAGTCGTACCTTCAAGCAGATAATTCAGTATCAGCATCAATTAGTAAAGAAGATGCACTGCTAAATAGCATATCGAATTGTCTGATAGCAATAGCAAGGAGTGATAAAGCGGAAAAGAAGGCCAACGAAAACTTTCTTGATGAATAGATATACAGGCAGGATCAACGTGTATACTGCACAAACCTTAGGGCGAATGCCACAAGTAGCCCTGGTAAGATAATATCACCAAATCCAATAATGCTGTATCCACCCCAAGGATCAAACATTCGCGGAATTTTTAATAGCATTGGGATTCCATCTTCTCCACTTCCATCACCACGAGCTACCTACACGACAGACCAACAAATGAAGTTAAAAAAAGGTAAGATGAATTCATTAGACCCAGTAACATCTGAATCGCTGTGCATCGAATTTCACACTGGAAGCTAGTAGAACTTACCACAATCATAACGCTCTTATGAAACCACGCCTTGGAGATGAAGACCCAGAATATATCATAAAAGAATGCACAGCTGAGTAGAACTGATCCAACCTGAGTATGTCAAGGAGAAAACAAGCTCTTCAAACAAACTTCGAGAATAAAAAATAAATATAATTTCATGTATCATCGTAACTTAAAGTGTCTTATAATCATCCAACATATGGCCATTTATGGAGGTATTTTCGGAGATTCGAAATGTAAATTTGGATTGCAAATTATAACATATCGATAGAAGCGTTATGATTGTGGTAATTTCTAGCTTCTAGTATGAATTTCGATGCGTTATGTAAATTTAGATATGTTCCCAACTGCCTAATTGCCTTCTGAAATTGGATTTTTTGCGTTTTCTTCTCAGGGAATAGGGTGGTGTTAAGCAGGAAGCTAAGGTAGGCAAAGTTAACAAATTATGATAAGACTTTAAATTACAATAACTTGGTTTCCAGAATCACCTTCAAATTTGGAACCCGTATTATCTGGAGAACAGTGACTATCAACGCAATGCCCTGTCAAGGAGGCTTCACTTCATCAGTCATAGACACATGAATATTGAAAAAAAAAATACTTGAACATGCTGATCACTGTCAAACAAACTAATGGAAAGCTAATCTATTCCGCTAGCAATGCTAATACTCACATATGCAAGTAATGGTACTTGTATGCGTAACTGTGAACTTCAAAGGGAAGTTACTAGACCGAACTGTGGATTATGTTGGAATGTGGAAAGGGGTAAAGCAGCCTAGAGATTTTTTTCTTGGTTTAAAACAAAAACGGAATGCAGTATTGGAAATACAATCTGAGAGCAAGTTTGCTGTTAATCCTTACCAAGAAGAAAACCATATAAATCAACTTCCTTATAACTTACAAGTATATCTTGACCAATCCAGGCGAAGGAGACACGGCGGAAAACTGCCCACAAGACGGCAAATGTTATGCAGAAAGGGGAAACAGCAAGCGTCAAGTATGATACAGCTCCCACAAATGGTACTTTGACATATGTCTCTGCAGCGTGTTCGAACACTTTGAAACTGTATTGCACATTATAAGTCAATGTTATGAAGCTAAACCAATAAGCAATACTACAAGCATGTCATCAATACGTTGAAGCACCAAGAAACAAACTGAATTGACGCAGTCGAGATTTGAAATGCACATTATACACATGTCGCACACTAAAAAGAATTTCGTAACGCAATTTTGCATCAGAATGCTGAAGTGCCTAAATTTCAATATTCTCGTATGAGTAACTAATTCCCAAATTTAAGTGCAACAAAACCGCGAAGTACCTAAATTTCAATATTCTGACATTTTCTGCACTAATAAGCAACATCCAATTTGTGGAATTAATTTGCGTGATAAAGCTTGCCGAGCAAAGGATTAAAGAGACAATTTCTGCATACAATAATTTGTACAACGAGATAGTTCTAGATCGCACCATGGCAAACCCGGCAAAAGACTGAGAACCGTTGGTAAATTGTGTCTAGAAGGATAGTTTTCATGTCACTATAAGAAAAGTTCAGTTGATGCCTTTGGGTTTAGGAAAGCTATTTATCTATCCCGTCATCCTCACCCTCTCCATGTAATCTATTTATTTACATCATACTTGAAAGGATAATTATGTACATACCATGATAGAAGAGCCACTAGACAAGTTTGCAAACCCTGCAAACAAACAAGACAAAAGAATCAGCAAATATTTGAAAATTTAGACCTAATCATAGAATTGATGCAGATAACTTTGCCTAGGCATGTCATCAAAACAAATCAGTATTTGCATTTTAATGACCCGAAAGAATCTTCAATAGTAATCGTATACATTTATGCACATGTTCAGTATGGGTATATCCAGATTTAATAGGCGCAACGCCAACCCATTAGCCCAAGGTATGTGACAAATGCAAAAGAACTCTTTGAATATATTGAAAAGACGTATCATACCTCCACACCGCCTATACAAAATACAACCACCAGAATCTCGATGAACCAATAAGACATCAGCTTGTAGAGCATAACCAAGAAACAGGATGCAATTACAACAAATAAAATTGCTGAGGTAGTGTTAATGTCCACCACACCACTGGATTTATAAGTGTCCTTGCTGATGTATTCTTCAGAACCATCCTAAGAAAACATTAAAATATTGCACGTCAGGGAGACCATCTTCACTGGAATTATGAAACGGCATAGAAATACGACTGAACTAACATATCACATATGTTACCTTTAAGAGCTTGTCCTGCTCAATAGCGGCTTCTCTGGCGCTCCATGCAGACCAATACGAAGCACATAATATTGTGCCAACAGCCATTAGCCATAAGAACACTTCAGCTACATCTACTACTGGTCGATTTGGAGAGTAAATCTGAATCGACACTGAAAAGTGAAGACAAGGTCGCATATTATAACTGTAAATAAACAAACCACATATATATAGGTGCAAGAACACATTAATACAAAATTTATTTAAATTTTCACCACTCAGATTATCGAGATTACATAGATAAAACTATGAAAGAAGGAGCTTTCTCGATCCTCCCAATACTGCAGTGTGAAAATTTCTTACCGTGCGAACTGTTCCTCATATTTTGTTTCAAGCTTGCACCAGCATCTTGTGGAAGCATCACAACAGGTATACCAATTGAAACATCAGTTTCATTTGCCTCACAGACCATCTTGAAGAGTTCTGATTAATCATGAAAAAATCAAATAAGAAGAGAGTAGCTTGTATAAATTTCAGAAATTACCGGAGAAAAATAATCACAAGAAAATCAGTATATTTGTAGTCTATTTATCTTGGAATTCTTACGCCTAGATTAATCTTATCCTATGCATAACAGCAGTAGTAGAGATTGTCATTAGCTACAATCATAAATAAAGCAAAGTCGGTTACCGGTTACAGCAAGGAAACATACCTGTCTGGTTGTTAATGATGAGTAAAGCCGAAGCACCAGCAGCTTCCGCAACATTAGCTTTTGTAACGAAACTACAATTGCCTCGATGCACCAAGATAACCTCGCCCGTTAGCTAAAAAACAGCAAAAGACAAAAGCTAAGTATTGCGATTTAAGGTCTAAATTATGACTTTATAACTTCATTTGGCCAATAAAAGAGAATCTATCGCACGTTAGCAATTCATTCATTGGAGAAGAAAGAACCTGATTCCTTGGTGTGCTACAACAATCAGGAGGGTCTGCAAGAGCAACTCTAGTTTGGTTTGCACGCTTCTCTTTGGACTCCAAGGTGGGTCCAAATCGAGCACCGATACCGACAAACTCTACAATCTCATGACCATCAACCCATATTGGCACTTTAACCTGATGCACACAATACATATTCAGCCTTCATTGCACAAGTACATTCAGCAAACGTAATGCTTAGATCAGCAGAAGTAACAAAGTAACATTACAAGGATAATGCAATCATAAATGAATCAGGAAGAGATACTATATGAGAATAATTTTGACATCCAACATTGACACAAAATCCTAATATGTCCACGAATATTACGTAACAATATCTTCTCACTGCTCCAAGGTGCACGCACATTTCTATAGCACGCCTTAATTCAGTTACAAGTTTTTGCCCACAACAGAATATCTCCTATCAAAGCACTTGAAGAGTATATTATCAGTCTAAGCAATCATGTCGTCTTGTAATCCTATTCATATCGAAGTTTGGCATTACTGTCTCTTCTAGAAAGTAACGGTACTCACGTGCAGAACCAAAGCAACCCCAGAACTACAAAAGCCCCTTTCTCACTGCCACCAAGCAGAAACTTAACTCGGTCTTCCCTTATCCCCGGCATGCCCATCTCAAGCCAGATTACATCAATTTCAACAACTAACTCACAAATCATTTTGTATCCAAAACAAAAAGCTCCAGTTTCCCTTCCACCAAAATGAAAACTAACTCTTAGTTCTCCAACATTTGAAACATTTCTAGTATATGGCCATTCTAAACAATTTCGAAACCGAAAAATCTCAGAAGTTAATTTTCCCCAATAACAGAATCATATCAAGAAAACTCACAGTATCACTCAGAATCCAATAACAGCATAAAACATCAGAGACCTAAAAGTCAACCGAATCAAATTAAATGCAAAGCACATTTAACAAATCCTCCTCCCTAGATACAACCTCCAAATGCACAACACAACCCAACACAGCCAGTAATAATCTCACAAAAATAAAAATGAAAATGTAACAATTAGCGCCAAAATCTACCACTATCCAAATCAGTAAAACCCCCAAAATCTCATCTCCCCTCTCCCTCTCTTAATCTTGGAAAATAAATTTACTATATATAGTACAGAAAAAAAAAATAAAAAACCCAAAAATAGAAATTACCAGCACAAAATTGTTGTTGCAGCCAGGCTTACTGGGAGCAACATGATCTTGGTGAACTATATCACCTCCAAAGACCTCAACAGAACTGTTCAACAACAACACAGCAAAGAAGAAGTAGATTCTACGGTTCTTGAACTGCAACTCCATGAAGATTTCAAGAAAGAGGAAGAAACAACTTTTGGTCACTGTTTAACATCAAACTGGAGAAGGGGTCAAATGGGATTGATTGGATTTTTGTGATGGTGGTGATGATTTAATTTTTTTTAATTTTTTAGAAAAATGAAAATTGATTTTGAGATGCGAAATTGGAGACAAAGAGCATAGAAATTGAGATATATACGAAACATGAAGAAAGAGAGGAGGAAAAAGGTCATAAGGGCGTGTTTGGTTTGTGTATAATTTATAAATTTGTACCTTTTCTCTGATTTTAGTACACTTTTTTTAAGTGCCGTGTGATTAATGGTGGAACTGAACTGGTTCCCATTTTCACACTGGTCTTCTCTTACACCACACTCGTTGGTGGCGCGTGAGTTTCACGTATCACCTTTTCCACGTAATTCATCGTCAAAGTCAAGGTTGAAGTGGTTAGACTAGCTAGTGGATAACTTGTTTGAGAAGAAAGACACATTAATTTCAGTTCAGTTCAGTTCCGTTCCGTTCCATTCCATTCAATTCATTTCAGTTCAGTTCAGTTCAGGTTTGTATTTCAATTCAGTTCATCAGTTCAATTCAGTTCAATTCAGTTCAAAAACTCTCAGTCCTATTGAACGGAGCCTCATTAGTACTGTGATGAGTAGTTTCATTATATCGTTGTATGAAATGAAACCTACTTATAGATGAGATGAGTTGTTGCTAGGCTTCGTTTAATTTCAACTGAAAATCTCTGAATTGAATGAACCTCAATTAAATTGAATTTATTTGAAGTATAAATCTGGACTAAGTAAATTTGAACTGAACTGAATGGATATGAATTGAACTGAACACGACTGAACTTAAGGTGAATTGAACAGAGACTTAGTAGGTTATTTAGTGAGTGTTTGCAACAACTTAACTTATTCAGGTTATCATTTATTTTTAGTAGAAGCTGTTTTTAAGTGTTTGCAACGACTTATAAGCTGTCAAAATTTCTTAAATTAAGCTTGTAAGTTATGCTGGTATTGGTACCAAAAGAACGTATAGGAAAAGCGGGTGTCAAGTAATGGTGTCACGGACACCTTTCATTAACACCTTGTGACAATCAAGAGTATTAAAAGCACAGCAGAAAGTAAGAACACACAAAGTACAATCTAAACAGTTCTTTTCAAAACTGTTTGGAAAGCCTCTTGGCTTTATACTAGTAAGAATAGTTTTACAGTGAAGAAACTTCTTCCCAGGACACTTGGCTAGAGAAACAAGCAAAGCTTGTTCCTTGTAATTAACTACTATGGGCAACAACTACTCAACTAGTTGCAAAACACTTAAAGACTCAGAGAAATATAATATGCTAGGGTTTAGGATTTTTCAAGTGTGTTTGTAGCCAACTCCTTGCTTGTGTTTATATAGTATCAATGAGACTTAAGCAAGGCAATTTGTACACCGTCTTCAAGCATGCAATCAGTGGAGATCTTCTACTTTCAGACGCCCAAAAAGTTCTTCTATTGATTTTCCTTCTTGTGTTGGTTTGTTTCCTTGAACAAGATCCTTCAAGATTCCGTCTCCATATTAAGGCAAGCTCACCATTCCACAATCTTCTTTCATTCCTTTTACAGTTACAAACCTGCACATAAGTTAAAAATGTGTGACTGACTTATGGTAAGAAAGACAAATCAAATCTTCTAATTAATTGAGTATCAATCAATCTATGTAGAATGGTGTCACGAGCACCAGTCTTGACACCAAGCCTTAGTGTCACATGACATCAAGTCTTGACACTAGTCATTGGTGTTCTTGACACCACATCAAGACAACAGTCTTAATGCATATAAGTTTAAGATTGGTTGCACTTACAAAGTTGGATAAGTTGAAGTTGGGGAAATTGGTCTAACACTGCTTAAGAAACTTCTACTTAAATTAAATTGAATTTTTTAAGTTGTTATTTTTGTCTAATAAGTTGAGTTTGCAAACATTATTTATACAACTTCTCTAACTTTTAAGTGGACATTTACAAACACCCATTAAATCCTCTAACAAGTCGCTTTTACCCACTTCTCCTTACAATCTTACATTAATCTCCTTATTTAAATTGAAATTATTGCCAACATTCCCTTAGTAGATTAAATAGATATCTATTGATAAATGATAATAACAACTGATAAATGAAATTGATAATAACAAATGATATTACTGATAGCTAAAACTAATAACTGATAATAACAACTGATAACTAAAACTTATAATAACAATTGATATAATTGATAACTGATAACTGATAGTAACAATAGATATAATTGAAAACATAAACTGATAATTGATATAACTGTTACTCCTCCTATTTTATATAGATGTCGTTCTACCATTTTCACACTTATTAAGACAAATTTATTAGCCCCTATTAATAATAGACCTATACAATTATGGATGTGTGGAATTAAGATTATAAAATACTATTAATAGGCATTAATCAGGAAGAAAGATAAAAATTTACAAATAAAATAGTATTAATAGGCAAATGAAACGGTTGGGGTCCGGGGTATTAATTAAATATTAATAGGCAATAATTACATTAGAGCTTAAAACGACATCTAATTTTAGATCAGTTAAAAAACAAAAACGACAACTATTTATATGTTATAGAAATACAAAGTAAAAGGTTAATTTGGGAAGAAAATAGAGAGAATGAATAATTTGACATGACACTGATTATGTAGCGCCCCAAATTTTATAAAACGAATTAGGAAAAATAAAACTCGCGCTAAACCTTGAGAACGCTGAATTTAAGAATTGACTTGTCTAATTCGCGTGCGACGACCAGTGCTGTAAAAATAATAAACTCATTACAGTGCAGCGGAAATATTATAAAATTCGTGTAAAGTCACTAGAATTTGGGTGCAACGCACCAACACAAAGTCTTGAAAATCAAAGTGTATTTTAAAAGTGATTCGTGGTTCGATAACATGTAACATAACATATGACATATGGCGGTAAAAGGCTTGATCACTGCTCCGGTCGACACTTGCCACTCCAGATAGCTTAGCTTGATACCTAAAATATGATGTATTAGCAAGGGTCAGTCGTGACCACTGACTGAGCAAGTTCAGTGCAAGTGCCATGACTTAAGTTAATTCTATGTTCATATATCTTTTAAAGCTTTTGATCTTAAGTTAATGCAATGCAACTTGAAAACTATCAATTGACTTTATTCTTAAAGATATTTGACTTGAACTTCACTTGCTTGAAATATGACTTGGCTTGGTCTTGGATATACATAACATGATTCTTATCTTTTAATTGTGAGCTCACTTGGCATCGTAGGTTCTACTATCGTCTATATATGTTGACCATCCATACCATGAGTTTTGGTCGGAGTACAAGTACCCCTCCCAGACGTGAATTCCATGGTTAACATGAATACCGTGAATTTCATGATGAACATAAATACCGTGAATAACTTGACATGGCCACATGGTGCTAAGATATCCCCTACGAGCCTATTAGCTTGTTACTTCTCTTTAACTTGGTTTGTGTCTTAAATATATCTTAATTTACTTCATGTCTTAAATTAAAGTGCAACTTCCTAGATGCATTCTATAACGTGTGTGTGACCATAATAACATCAAACATCATTTATAGTTCAGCTTCAGTAGCATGGACCAAATATCAAACAAGTACAATGTGTCTAAGTCATTCATATAGTACTAGCAGATTACTGCTTCGGATCAATATAGTTGTAAGAATAGAACTTTTGGAAATAAGTCACATGCAAATGGCATAGAACTAAAAGTAATAACTAATGTCTCCATACATGCTATAATCGACTTTAATCATCAATGACATATCATAGCCATCACATAATAAATCAACACATCCTTTCAACACATAACCATGGACGTATTGTACTAACCTAATTAAGCATCATATACCTAGAGCCTTAATCATTCAGTATGAAAAATGCATCAAGAAAGAAGAACATCATAATTATAAATAAATAAAAGGTGGTGCTTATTAGCCATAAGCATGAGAAGTAGCAGTCTCCATGAACGA
>JAQRGC012292393.1:0-11449 GCA_028659135.1 Plantago lanceolata
GATGCTTGGATGCCTTAAACAATGTCGAGAAGCTGTATCACGGGAAAGACACCGAGAGTATAATTCAAAGCAAAGTCTTACAGGTAAATTCTTGCATTTTTCATAACAGATACTTGCTGCTGTTTCCCTATATTTGATAAATTGTTATTTAAAATTTTTCTACCTAACTTGGCTTGTAATTTGGCCCATATGATTTGCAGTTCCTCGATGGGAAAAATGAAGATCTGAAACTTTTCCTAAAGAAAGATTTGAAGTCTGGAGACTTAAGTGGATATCATGCAGAATGCCTCACAGATACCTGGATTGGAAACAATAGGTTGGGTTGCCTTTATTGTCTATCAATTTCTAATGCTGCATTTTCATTATCTAGGCAATTTTTTGATTTTCATTTGTTCACATTTGGGATAATCAGGTGGGCCTTTATAGATTTGACAGCAGGCCCTTTTGCCTGGGGCCCTTCAGTAGGTGGAGAGGGTGTGCGCACAGAACAGAGCCTCCCTAATGTGGAGAAGACAATTGGCGCTGTTGCAGGCATGTCTATATATTATATATTTGATGTGTTTTACCTGGCATAGTCCATCAAGTATTCTGTGTTGATGACTCCGTCCATTTCATACAAATAACTGTTTAGACTTTAGATTAGTGATGTGCACTGTCAGTAGGATGCATTTACTTTTGATCTTGTTTTCACTTTTCATTTGCCACCCTGGGTCTAGGTAGGTTGCTTAGTCTGATTGATGAAAGACAAAAACCATATGGGTAATCAAGAACCCATGGAACTTTATGGTCATGGTATCTGTTTAACTTCATTTTTGTATCACAGTCAATGAATTAATTGTCGATGTCAATATTGCTATATACTCGTATTATTTGAAAGTTGATATAATTTTAATGGTGATTTCTCATCTTATTCTAGGGAGTTGATGCTTTTATTCGTTGTAGTTGCTGCTATGTTATTTTTAATGTAAATTCTTTGGCGTCACATCTGGCCTGGTTGATTCTGTCTGTTCACCTGGAATTTGTTTTGCTGCTTCAGATATGCCATTCATTTTATTTGGGGTAACTGGCTAGTTAATTGAACTGCGTCAATGCGATGACTTTAATTTTTTTCTGGTTTTAAAGTGGCCATCTAAGTTCATTTGGGTAAATGAAAGACACAGTATGTGGATAAATGAGAACCCTTAAGAACTTATATGGTAGATGTGCTTTCTATGATTTTGTTCTTTATCGGATGGCCAAACATTATAAAGTTGACATTGCTTTCTTCTTTCTGTTTGATGGTGAACTCGCACATCTCTTCAAAAACTTCTAATCTCACAAATCTCTTTTAATTCCAGAAATTTCTGAAGATGAAGCTGAGGACCGTTTGCAAGAGGCAATTCAGGAAAAGTTTGCAGTTTTTGGTGATGTATGGACTTGTTTTTTCATTCTCATATTTATCAAACTAATTAGCAAGGATTTTACTACCACAGCTTGTATGAATGACGTTACATTTTTCAGTTCTTGGACGACCACACCACCCATCTTCTTAATTATATAGTAATATATTTTGGGTTATGCTGAAATGCAGTTCATATTTGTCGCTGTTACATTGGACGACTCACTGTGTTCAATCTATTATTCTTTCAAGCTCCCTGTTACATTTCTTCTGGAAAAAAATCGATCACCCTTTGATCTTGCTGTGGTTATGAATTCCTCGATTGCAGTTATTTCTGGGATAACGTGGTCTATAAGAGCCATTGCAGTGATTTCGTAGTTACTGAAGTATTATTTATACTTGTAGAAGACAATGGCAGCCTGTTAGCCTATTTTAAAGTTAAACCTTGCCAACCTGGATGATCATCTCTGGCCCCATGCACACAACACTCTCATTTTGTAGCCAAAATATTACACAGTGGATTAAGAACCTTCCTAGAATAGAGTATTTTGTATCCGCCTCCTATCTTACTGCCTCAGTAAGTTGTTTGAGAAAGTTGACACAATTATTTTATGAACACCGCCTCAGTAACTGAACAATTTTCTTTTTGATGTTATATTGGAAGGACATTTCAAAATTCTGGTATCTGTCTAGCTCATCATGGTAAAATCTATGGCTGTCATTTAATGTAATTCAGTGAGGATGACCGTGTCAAAGTATTATGTTTTTTCACTCATTGTCTTTCAGTGTTAGGTGGTTAGAAAGATAATATAGCGAAGTTGATATTTTGTTGCCTTTACTTTTTCTGAATATTAGTCTGCATGATACATTCCACTGTTCCAGCTGTAATCAACACCGGACATTTTATGTTTTACAGACAGATCATCATGCC
This sequence comes from Plantago lanceolata, assembly GCA_028659135.1. Lineage (NCBI taxonomy): Eukaryota > Viridiplantae > Streptophyta > Magnoliopsida > Lamiales > Plantaginaceae > Plantago > Plantago lanceolata. Next base: position 2,310 of record JAQRGC012292393.1, read on the forward strand.
ATTGATATTCTTCTTGCTGAAATCGACATATATGAGCTTTTCTCTTTCAAACACTGCAAGGGAAGGAGAGTCAAGCTTGCACTCTGTGAAGGTATTTCTTTCTTTTCTTGATGGATAGTCAATTCTTCAGCCAACTCTTCTCTGCTTTTATTCTGTTGTCTTCTAAAACTTATGTAACATCAACACCAGAACTTGATGAGCGCATGGGAGATTTGAAAACAGAGCTACAGTCCTTTGAGGGGGACGATGATGAAACATTACGGGGAAAAGCGCTAGATGCATTGAAACGCATGGAGAATTGGAATTTGTTCAGTGAACCCCACGAGGTCTGTGATTCCACTATCTGATATAGCAGTCCCATTTTGAAAATAGTTCTGCTTGATGAATGATTACTTGCAAAGGACTCCTTAAGTTAATTTCTTTTGCCCGTTTCAGACATTCCGAAATTACACTGTTGCCCGAGATAATTTCCTTTCACATCTTGGGGCCACTCTCTGGGGTTCGTTGAGGCACATCATATCTCCTTCTCTTGCTGATGGGGCGTTCCATCATTATGACAAAATCTCCTTTCAGTTATTTTTCATCACTCAAGAGGTAGTGTAAACATTGATATTTGACTATCTTGGAAACTGTAGAGCGATAGTTATAAACCTTGTCTCAGGTTTCATGACTTCATCTATGCAGAAGGTTAAGCACTTACCTCTTGATCTGAAGAGACTCATGGATGGACTATCCACTCTCGTGTTGCCGTCTCAGCAAGTTTTGTTCAGTCAACACGTGTACGTCTAATATTGTTATGTTCTTTTGTAAAATACATAGAAAGATACCATATGGAGTCTGCCCCTATTCTCTTTCACTAAAGTATCTGTTACCTTGGTTATTACATAGTTTTTCACCATCTGTCCTTTTGCGGTTGTTTCCTGTAGGTTACCACTATCAGAGGACCCTGCTTTAGCAATGGCTTTTTCAGTGGCCAGGAAAGCATCTGCCGTACCTTTGTTGCTGGTGAATGGAACATACCGTAAAACTGTTCGATCATACCTTGATTCTACTATCCTCCAACATCAGTTGCAGAGAATAGATCATGTTTCCTTGAAAGGTCTGTCTGGCCCCAAGAAGTTCTCATTATAATTTTGATTACCGTAATTGTTTGTCCATATTTATCAAATTAGCTATTCTAGATGCACACTTAAAAGCTTCGTATTTTCAACCTTAGAGAGGGGTGCTTCATGAGAAAGCCCCTCTCCGGACAGAGGAATGCTGGTGCTTTTCTTAATTTTACCAGCACTATTTCCACATAGGTGAATATGTTTGGATTGCTAAGCCGAAGAAGTTTCCCAACAGAAAAAAACATTAATCAACGACTATGTAGTTTGTACCAATGGCTTCTTTGCTTAAATCGTTTTAATATATAAAACAACTGTATACTGGATGCAGCTGCATCCCTCACGGTTTCACTGTGATCTGTGATGCAGCAAAAGAGAGGTGTGGGGCAGAAGGGATTTGACATTTATTTTGTGGTGAAAGAAATTTAAATCTTATCCAACGGTCAAATTAAGAAATCCTTAATTATCCATATTGCCTACTACTATTAAGATCAGATTTTGTGTACTTTTGACGTGCCAAACAAAATCAAGTGGTTGTAGCTGTAAATACAAGTTTATGTAGCAGACTGCTATAGATAGGCTGTGGTTGATTTCTTAAATTCGGGAATGCTTTTGGGCTTTGTCACTGAGTAATTCTGATTTCTAAGTGAATAAATCATCAATAGGCATTGGTTTACTATAGTTGTTGGTTGTGGGTTATGTTGGTCTGTAAAAAACTTAAATGTTGTATGTAAGAAGTTGATTTTCCTTGTTGCCTGAGATTAATTATTTGCAATATTTTCTGGTTGGCAAAAGCATGTAACAGAGCTTGCATTACCTTGTGTTGTTTGGTAATGCCTAATGTTTGATGTTGTAGGATCTCATGCACATAGCAGATCTACGTTGGAGATTCCTATCTTTTGGTTCATTCATGATGATCCTTTGTTGGTGGACAAGCATTATCAGGCTAAGGCACTCTCCGACATGGTCATTGTGGTTCAGTCAGAGACATCATCATGGGAGAGCCATCTCCAATGCAATGGGCGGTCACTTTTGTGGGACTTGAGGTTAGACTTTGGCAGCTGGTAGTTTCTGTAGTTTTTCTTATGTTGATGTATTCGTGATTAAAGGAATTTGCTCCTAGAATGTGGCTCTGTAGTCTGTCTGTTGGTGTTAAACAATGTCATTAGCTTCCATCAGATGTCCTCTACCTTTATCTCGAATATATTGAAATCAAAACATAGTCATCACTGCTAGATACCCCACTTTAAAAGTTTTTCATTCTTCGTTACCTTTATTATTATTTTTTTCAAAGGAACCACTTCAAAGTTCAAAATTTGCTGTAAATAGGTAGAATCCTTGAGTTGGTCATAGTATCCTTCCTTTATTTGGTATGGCGAGTCACCTGTTAATAGGTAGAATCCTTTTTCCTAGTGATTACTTGCATCATCTTTTGTCTCATGAAGCATGATATAGCAATCAAAATCTAAACTGTTCCATTACAGGAGGCCTATAAAAGCTGCTCTGGCCGCTGTTTCCGAACATTTGGCTGGGTTGCTTCCGCTCCATCTTGTTTACAGCCAAGCCCATGCGTCTGCAATTGAGGTTCTAACCTAAAAACTTACTCCACGCATATTTACAAGCTTGCTGTTAAAGTTCATGAAAATGAAATAATAGAAAATGCTAAGAGTGAACTGGATCCGAAACTCTATACTAATGAAGCAAAATGCAAAGGACTTTTCTTGAAGCTTACTCTGCATATTACTACAAATTTTCTGTGAAGTCAATAGAATAAAGAATAGCAAAGACTGAATTGTACATGAAACTTAAGTGCAAATATATATACTCCACCATTGTAGGGATACCAGATCAAATTGCAAAAAAGCCTGTATGACATTAAATTGTTGTGTCACAGAAACATCTTGTATGACTACTTATATACCTTTTATTCCCTGCTCATCTGAAGATCATGGTGCACATTGTGCTTCAGTTTCATGTAATATGAACGACAGGATTTAAATTTTGTGATTTTGGAGGATTTATTTTAGCTGGTAGAATAGTGAGCACAGAGAGAGGTTTACATATTATTTCTCTTTTCTAACACTTTTCCTACAGGATTGGATATGGTCGGTAGGTTGTAACCCATTGTCTGCCACCTCCCAAGGCTGGCATGTCTCCAAGTTCCAGTCTGATAGCATTGCGCGAAGCTACATACTGACGAGTCTTGAGGAATCCATAGAAGTTGTGAATGCAGCTATTCATCTTTTGGTCATGGAGCGTACATGTATCCTTTTTTGTGCTGTATTATATTGTTTCAAGGGACCTAGTTCATTAAAAGGTAACATAATAGTTCATTACATATGAGATGAGGGGAAATAGTTCCTTCTCAGTAGTGATGTTAATTAAAGGTTTCTCATAATTTTGGATTGTCTTCAACAAAGAGTGGAGCAGAGATCCTCATTGCATGTGTTGGGTCTATGCTTGCAATTGGCATCATTTAACTTTCTGCTGATGGTGATAAGGTTTGCTGTCAGCATCCTGCTTTCCTTTGTTAATGCTATATTTCTCTGTTTCATTTATGAGCTTTCTGGGATCCTTTGAAGTACTCTTATATAAAGTCGTGTTTTTCCTTGTTGAGACTTAACTAAGGAACAGCAGAACAAACTTTCAAGCTGTTTCAATCTCGAGAACATGACCTGGTTACTAAGTATAACTATGTTGTTAGTCTCTGGAGAAGAGTAAGTGGTATTAATACTGCATACTCAACTTCATATATGCCTTTTTGTCATTTATGGTAAACTTCTGTCCGGGTTTTCTTTCAGATCTCAACTGTGACTGGGGAATTAAGATATATTGATGCCTTGAGACTGCTCAACACTCTAGAAGATGCATCCAAAGGGTTGGAAATCTAAACTCTACATTTATTGTGTATCAGAAGTTCTAATTTGAAGCAATATTTACATTTTACAGTTCCCATTAGATAAAGTGTCTATTAAGATCTACTTGGGATGATGCACCGATCCACAACTTATATGTTCTTGTAATTTTCAAGCATGTAACTGGAACCAAGCTTCTGTATCAAGTTATTGCTCATTGCACGTCTTCTTTTGCAGATTCGCTGAGTACGTGAATGCAACTGTATCAAGTCTCCATCCAATTCACTGCACCACACAGAGGAAAGTTGAGGTTGAATTCGACATCACCACCATCCCTGCATTTGCAGTTGTCATACTCGCACTCTGGTTTGTGTTAAAACCAAGGAGACCAAAGCCGAAGATCAACTGACATCACTAAGCACACAAAAGCTTGGTTGGAAGTATTTACTTTGGGGCTTCAGAGGTGGGAACAGAACATAGAGCTCTAGATTCCAAAACATTTCTGTCATTATGAAGCAAAGGCTGTCTGTTGGATAGGTGATGTACATTAGACCTAGAAAGAGGAAGCAGATTATATAGAGGTCCAGAACATTTCTTCTTCATTCTAAAGCAAATACGGTCTGTCTCGAGAACATAGATGATCGATGTACACTAGACCCAGAGAGAAGTTTTGACTTATGAAAACATACAAAGCCGAATGTAGGGCATGAAGTGTCCTACGTTAAATTGTTTTCCATTAATGCGAAAAATGTTTAGATTTTCCTTTTCAGGCTCCAATGCGATATAAATTGTCTGTAACTGGTTACTTTGTACTGTGGTTGATTCACCAAGTTCCTGCAAATGTTACATTATAGATACACAACAAATGATGCATTTATTTGTCTCACGTTATGAATTAAGGTAGTTTCATTTTGAGATTGTCCAACAGTTGAAACAATTTTTGAAGCAACAAAACCATTTCCTGGCCAACTTAGAACATTTAAGATGGAACTAGACATTTGTTAATTAGATCGAGTCTATAAATAATTAATAGACTTTCTATAAATAATTTAATAGACTTTGCGGCTAAGATTGTTTCTACATGTAACACGTCTGCCATACATGTAGGGTGAAGATGTGGTTCATTCCTAGCAACAAAGGTATTTTTGTTCCTAGCGACAAAGGTATTTTTGTATTGGAAGTATACTTTTACTTTACCCCTGATGTTGGTTTGTCTGTAGTGAGATTATATCACATTACTGATCATCAAGTAACGTGTGGTCAGGCAAATTCCTTCCCGTTGTCTCGAAGGGAGTGAGCAAGACGGCGAGACCAGATATAAGTATTGCGATCTCAAACAGACTCACGGCAGATGCTTGATGACATCCATTAACTAACCCAACTGCAACCAGAGGGCAAATCATGCCGCCAACTCTTCCAGAGGCAGTTGCAATTCCAACACCAGTTGCCCTTATATTAGTCGGATATATCTGTCATATATAGAAATAAGCTACTCAGGTTTAAAGCAAAACACCAAAACTGGACAAGGCAAGGGAAGCAAAGAGTGACCAGATTGAAATTTGAATAAAATGTACCTCTGGTGTATAGATGCAAGCAACAGTAAATGTTGCTGAAACAAATGTTCGAGCACCAAACAGTAAAGCTGTCGTAAAGAATTGATTCTGATGGAATAGCAGCGGTAGCAGTAGAATGGAACCTAGTACAAACATGACTACCATTGTAAACTTGCGACCTATTCGATCCACTACAAATGCCGATATCACAAGCCCAGGAATCTCTGAATAAGTCAAAAGTATCGAAATCAAACTTTCTGAGGACAATAAACTTGAGGAGACTTCTTATAGTATGTGCATTCAGATATTACCTGCCAAACTGGTGATAAATACATCTATGTAAAGGCTATCATCTTGACTTTCTTGTGAATGCAGCGTGGTCTTTGTACATTTACTTTGACCACTGCTCAGCTCAGAGGTGAGCAGTATGACGCCGTAATATGAAAATGTACTCCCAAACCATAGGAACCACAGGAGAAGGTTTGTCTTGAGTAATTTTGACGAGAAAAGTACAGAGAGTGATGAAGAACTATGCAATTTATCCTTCTGGGAAAGTAAATGGGTAGTTTCAGGTGCTATATTATTGTTATATTGATCTACTGGTTGATCATTGACTAGTGTCCCATTGGGAAGTACTGTTCCATTAACCTTCGCTGCCTTCACTAGAACTGAATGAGCCTCATCAGTTTTACCTTTCATGCACAAGAACCTCGGTGATTCTGGTGCAAGGCCATAGAGAAGAAGCACAATGATAGACGGTACAGCAGAAAATGCAATTAGCCATCTCCAACCAAAAGTGGGCATAATAATCTGCAGCAAGAATTTTTTTAGCAGTAAGTTCAATTAGATAGTCAAACAGGGCCAGAACTAACTGAAAGAATTGTGTTAGCATTGAATCGTAAGGCAAGCAATTATAATCTATAATCAACAACTTTCTGGTTGTTAAGTCCATAAAAACGTTTCCGAATACGAGAATTCATGCATCATGGAAGATCAACCCCCACAACTCTTACTTTATATGTTATGCACAGGAGATGCACCAATATCTAGCCTTGATATGTTTCTAAACAAGTCCTATACGTGCATTTTACGATTAGCTAAAGGGAGGACTTCATTATTAATCTTCAACTGTTAAGAAAGAAATGACCAATAAATAGTCTACGAGATTTTGCAGTCACATGGTATAGTTATGAACCATGATTTTTTATAAGGATTAGCAAGAGACTTGATGTTTACATATTCAAAAGTAGATATACAAGTGCCTACTAGGAGGCACTGTGGCCAAGCTCATCGTAGATACTAGATCCAATAAATTGAAGCATTTTATACCATACCCATGCAAGAGCAGCCTCAAGTATAGTTCCGACTGTCCAAAAACTCGAAAAGACAATCATCCAAGCCCCTCTATTTGGTGTCGGAACAAATTCCAAAACCCAAGAGGTCAAAGTTTGCATACCTCCAAGACCAATTCCAGTTATGCCGCGGTTAATCAATAATGTTGTATAATTTGGTGAGAAAGCACTCAGTAGCCCAGCAACAGCTGTAACGGCAGTCACGCCCAGGATACTTTTCCTGGAAAGAAAGAACAGATATCGTAATATCGTATGGTTAATAAACGTAAATGAAACACACACATGGTATAGTACTACATGTTAAATGAGATATGAGGTAACAAGGAAAAAAAAAAAAAAGAAACGGGGAAAAACACACAAAAAAAAGAAATAGGAAAAAAAAATCCAAAAATCCTACTTCCTTCCATAAGTATCAGATATAAGACCCCAAGTAAACGCTCCAACAAACATGCCAGCAAAGACCACAGTCGATATCAAACTCTTCTCACCAGGAGAGAGACCCCACTCAGATTGAACTGCTGATCCGATAAATGAGAGAATCATGACCTCCATAGATTCAGCTATCCATCCCAGTCCTCCATAAGCAAACACAAGAATTTGGTATTTACCAAATCCGACAGCAGCAAGTGCTTCATCTAGTGTGTAGAAGCAATCAGAATCATCCATCTGGACACTGAAACATGTTGAAATAAAAGCGCAATGTGAATAAATGGTGTACCTAAATACACGATTGATTAGATACTACATTCTGCAATAAGAAGCAAGCAACGGCATAAAACTATTTCGGCTTCTCTAGTACAGTTAAGGCAATCAAATCCAATCAACCGATGCTATATCACAAATTGCCTAGTGGAATCATGTCACCCTAGAAAACGAGATCACGTAACAACTGAACACTATTGTTTAAGAAAGTTGAACCTCAACTATCAACAATTGCATATTCACTCTCTCCAAACTGGCAATAGTATATTATTTCTGATGGCATACGAATCTAATTGACATTTCACTATCATCCATTACCATTCTAAAGCCACAAAAACTCAACTCATTTAGCAGAAAATTCATTTCTAAGCAGCAAACAGTGCAAATGAAGCACAATAACGAGACGGTTCATCGTATAAGCCTATAATTCTGGGGAAGCTGAACTTAAGAACCTAGAAACACTGTAAAATCTATGAACAATCAACATAGATGGAAAGGCAAAGTACATAATGATAAACAGGCACAAACGAATGAAATGTGAACTAAACAATACAACAATTTCTCGCCTGAGAAGAACTGCGAAATCGGAAATTTGGATCCAAACCGCAATGAGAAGAGAGAGAGAGAGAATTTTTACCTGGGAAGGGTTTAGGGCTTGTGAATTGAATTTGATTTTGGGGGAAATTTCACAAGTGTTTGTTATTATATGGAGGGTAACGATGGAATTTTCACCTTTTTCTGTTAACCTCTATGTAATTAACTCTGTTAAAATTTGCTGCACAAGGGTATTGTACATGTGCGTAATTTTACATCACACGAGGTATATTCGTGCAATTTATAAAACACATGATATATCCATGCAGATTTATGGAATAACCGAATAACGTGTTATAATTGTGCATTTTTTCTCTATGATACGAAGACGAAACGCATGGATGTGTTCCCGTGTAATGAATGGCGGAAGCCGGAATCAGAGAAGAACAAAAGGAACTTTGCAGAACAAAAACTTTATTGAAAAACAAGGAATGAATGATACAACACAATCTGCAGAGTTGCTAAGCAAACTCAAATAATATGGAAATTTAAAAAAAAAATTAAAAAACAAAAACAAGCAGCCTTTAATCATAGAGATCTTCTTCTTCTTCTTCTTCTTCAGCTCCAGCATCAGGGACAGCGAATGCATCAGAACTGGACGATTCAGGGAACCGAAACTCTGCTGATCCAACACCGCGAGACTGCTGCAAAGTCTGAGCAAATGATCCGTACTTACGTATATCAGCATCACTAACGCTTCGCCTAGCATACTTCATTGCCTCCTCGAAATGTGCTGCCTTGATTTCTGTTACTTGATCAACATCATCTGCAGATTCAGGACTGTACTTTTGCCTTCTCTCCCTCTCTATGTCCTTCTCGATGTTCTCTCTGATCGCGTATTTGCAGGCTCGCTGACAAATTTCTGTGATATCAGCCCCACTAAACCCTTCAGTATACTTGGCAAGAACTCCAAGATTAATGTCTTTGGAAAGTGGAGATTTTCGAAGGCAGGATTTGAAGATCTGGAGTCGCGATTGC